>CM060947.1:263924602-264177102 GCA_030765055.1 Mantis religiosa | reverse complement strand
AAGCTGTCCGCGCGTTGGGTGCCGCGTTTGCTCACGTTAGACCAAAAGCGAGTTCGAATGAACATTTCCAACGCTCTGTTGACGCAGTTTAGGCGCAATAAATCCGAGATTTGGCGCCGATTAATTACTGTAGACGAAACTAGGCTATACCATTATACGCCCTAAACAAAAGTACAGTGGGCTGCAAAGGAAGAACCGGCTTCAACAAAAAGAAAAAACTGTTTTTTTTCTTGTTTCGGCTGGGAAAGTGATGTCGACTGTTTTTTGGGATAGTCATTCAGTTTAATTGATTATCTTTAAAACGGAAAAACCATTACGGGGGCATACTGCGTATCATTGCTTGACAAGGTGAAGGCAGAACTTGCGCGGTCACGTTTGCAGAAAAAGTAAGTCCCGTTTCGTCAAGCCACACCGTGTCACATCTCAGCGGTTGCAATGGCGAAAATCCACGAATTACGGTTTGAACTGCTTGACTCACCAGATCTAGCTCCAAGCGACTTCTTTTTGTTTCCTCGTCTGTAAATTGCGCTCGGAGGACAGAGATTTTCGTCAAATGAATAGGCTATCACCTTCGTGAACAATTATTTTACAGAGAAAAACGCCGAATGGTATTTGGACGGGTTACAGAGATGGGAGCATCGCTGGGAAGTAGGTAGAGTTACAAGGAGAGTACGTAGAAAAATAATAATAAAGAATTGAAAAAATATCTTGTATCTTTAATAGTTTGGAAACCTTTCAGATCACCTGTGTAATCCTGGTTTCACATAAGTTTGTCCCGTATCTCTTAACGGTCATGTGACCTAGTCCCTTCTCATTGGAGCTGTTGTGGTGCAGACTGCTGTGCCGTAAAATTAGTTCGTTATTTAACATGGTGATATATCTTTATATGTCAAAAGGGAATTGTCAAATTTATATTTTCGTAAATGTTTGAATATTAAATATATTACGCAACAGAGTTGATTTATCTGAAATGCATGTTAATTCTTAAACGAAGTAAAGAGGAGGTTCCTTTACTCTCAAGCACATGGCACGATAGCACGTGATTTAGCGGTAGTGATGACATATTGCTTTATATGACTTTTATCAGTGACCTTGTTTTGAACTGGATTGGTCATATATTGCCTTTCGAAGGTGTGTTATGTCAAGTGCGAGAGCTAAATTATTTTATTGATCGTTTATTGCGCGTGTACTTATTATATGAATAATGGCAGAGTTTACTGTCAGTTTTTCGCTAAAACATCGCAAGGGAAAACCTTTACAAAGCGGCGAAAAAATTGTGGTGCATGTGTTTAATGAACTCACAGAGAAGAGTCCGTCTTTGTTAGTGAGAGAAGTCGAACAGCTGTGCTCTGAACTTACAGATGTGAGTGCTAGATGCGTAGGAACATCGCGACATGAAATTGAGACAACAGGAAAACTTACCACTCCAGGAGCGATATTGCTGTGGCGAATACGTTATTTAAGGACAATCAGACTGTACCGGGATACAAATCGCAAAATATACTACCTTGACGAGACTTGGGTGAATGAAGGTGTGGCAGGTCGGGATGTCGGGTGAGTATTGCCGCGCAGTTTAGCTCTATTATTTGGCAGGAGCTTGACTCCTAGGGTTGTCAGCATCGCTAACAAAATTTGAAGAATATCGATGTCCTCGGCTGCTCTCGGAGTTGTTCTAATATTTATAAATGGCAGGGATCTCTTGATACAGTGCGTTCTGCGTGGATCAATTAGGGTACTTGGAAAGAAACAGGTTAATTCTCCTATGACGATCAGTTGTATTTCAATTACTCTTGAAATACATGTTAATTAGGCGAACTCTGAATGGTAGGTTTCGCGTTTGCGTGGTAGCACTCCCATGTATATAACAGGAGTCGTCGGATTAGCACCCCGCCTTTAACTAGCTTTAATCGAACGCGATTTCTTTAGGTTCATCGTCTGTTCCTTAAAGAACGCGACATCTGACTTCGTACTGCTACACGACGATCTAGCCCGACCCCCAGCTAGCGACTGATTTAATCAATGCGATTTCTGTCGGCGCGCGCTAGCACGACGATCTCGGTCGACTCTTAGCAACCGACTGATTTAATGAACGTGATTTCTTTCCGCGTGCGTTAGCACATCGAACTCGGTCGACCCTCGGCTAGCGACTCCCAACTAGCGACTAACTTTAGATATCTATTTGTTCGCGGCTAGGCCATATGACACTTCGCTTCCCCTTCAGCTCATTATTTTTAATTAGTTGGTCGGTAGAAAACATATGGAGTCCCAGTTACGAAAATCTCACTTTAGACCACCTAAGATGCCCCCTTCCTGTAAAACGATGTTTGAAACTAAACACGGGGTGAGAGCCTTAGATTTATGGTTGCAGTCAGCTGTCCTAGGGGAGGAAAGATCCTTACCGTTCAGAGCTCGTAACAAACTTGACATTCCACACAAAATATTTGTTCCAGTACACGTATATATTTCTTTAACACTCAATTAATCTACTATATATTCCTTACCAGACAATCAATCAACTCGAGGAAGAGAGTACCGTTTCAAAGGACACACAAGTATGTGTGATACGACTTTTAAGTTTTTAAAATATCCCAGTTGTAAAGGCCCCTGCGTTTAGATGCCTCGGTTCGATAGACGTTTAGACTTTTGATAATTAATATCTCTGTCGCTAAGAGCAGCAAAGACGTGTAACTCGGCAGGAAGCTTCTCCCCTAATTCTAGTACACGAATCTGAGTTTAGCTTGTACGCGAGATACACGCAACTAGCCTAAACGGGAGGTATCCGGTTACGGTATTTGGGGTTTACGTAGTCAACCTTCTTGACAGTTGCAGGTCTTATAGCATCCGAAAGTACACTCCCCGGCGAAATTTGGCGATTCCTGCTCTTCGGCAAACCCGGAGAAAAACCACTCGAGTAAAATAAATTTTTAAACGGTGCGTCCTATCGCAAAAGTGTACATAACCTTTTTGATAGGGCGCGTCGAGAAGGTTAAGATTTCCGATTTTGGTAGTCCTCGCCCGAGCGGTTCGGCCGCGAGAGCGGTCACGGGAACTAAGGGACTTGGCCTCTTAGCGTCTGTATATAATATACCAAGGCTTTATTTCGCTCTCTGAAGACACTTTACCTAAGTTTCGAACCGAGGACCACAGACACTTGCGAGAGGTGTCAAACTCTTCCTCTAGTCGAGTACTATCACCTCGTGTAGCGCATTAGGTTACGGCGGTAGTAGTTTCGATACCGTGACCCGCGCAAAGGTCGGGTACCTAAAATGACAGGCTTGCGGTATCGATTTAAGGTTTTTGACCACCGATCCTGTTAGGAGACGTTGACAAACCCGGGATTACCAAGTTTGGTCCTCGTCCGCCCGACCGCGGGCCGGGAATAAGCTCCCGAAGGTAACGCCGTTTTCCCGCAAGAGCCGTAGCGCCTAAACCGTGCGTCGCATCGTAGTGGTGAAGATGACCATTCTCGTACATCTCTTAGAGACGAAGCGACCGGGCAGGGTCCCGTCCTCCCACCTGTCGTAGTTTAGCGGTAAATGTCGAAAAACCGTCAAAGTCGGATATATGGCAGCTGGTAGTCGTACGAGTGGGACACCGAGGTCGAGTCGTCTCTATCGTTCAAAAAGTCCGGCTCGACGAGACGATTCCAACGAGATAAACATTATAAACTTGTTTCAGTTTCAACTTGCTCAGTTTCATTATAAACTTGTTTTTTTTTTTTTTTTTTTTTTTGCATTCTTCATTTCCTTTTTTGTATGATTTTATTTATCCTCCTGACAATTATTATTACGTTTACTGCAAGTTTAAATGTGATGGGAAGGCAGCGCCTATGACCTATGGCGTGAAAGCATTAGTCAATTAGGGTGAGGGAAGGGTAGCTGCACGAGGAGTGATACATGTCAGCGGGGCAAGGATATATGAACAAGAGATTAGATATTTGAGGATTTAGTAGAAATGATGTGGGTTTCCAGAGTCTGCGATTTTTTTATTTTTTATTTTATTTTTTTATTTTCTATTCTGTTTTTTTTCCCCTCGAAGGACGTATGATGCAGCATGTGAATAATCAGTTTACAAAGTACGTGGTTGGCAACATAAATTAATATGATAATTCCTTGTGGTCGCCCTAGGCGGCAGCAGCTGTAATGACGAGCATATTGCTTGGATATGAACTCAGGGTCATATAATCATGTTGGTTTCTTGTAATTAGCTTTAGTACAGCAGGTGGAATAACAGCGTATATTAAAGTCACAGAGTGATTAGCTATGAACTCCTGACCGCGGACCGATATCTATTAATGGCTTCAACTGTTGGTATGGAAATCTGATACGAGGCCTCTCTACCCGCTCTGTTTTTATTAAAAATGTTATTTTTGTGACCATCTTCAAGCTAATAGAGATAAATGTGCGCATGTATATGTTTTCATTTCGGTAATAGGCAATTTATATTAGCTGTGCATTTATTTTGTCTGTGAGGTTTATCTATATAGAGATAAATGACTGGTAAAGAGTACAGTTCCTGGGTTCGAATCCAATTCACCGCCTACATCACCTTCCTAGATGACAGGTAACTCCTACTACGGGGGCTTTTTAATAAAGAATGATCACAATTTTTTCTGACAACGTACTTTTACCCATCCTCATAATTTTGAAGGTATTTCTCAAAATAGTCTCCCCTGAAGGCGATGCACTTGTCCCAGCGTTTCTGCCAGTCTTCAAAGACATGCTGGAAACCATTTTTGAGAGATCCTTCAAATTCGCCTCCGCAGCCTTCACCACTGCTTCTGATGATGGATAATACCTCACACGGAGGCGTTTCTTCAAGTTAGGGAATACAAAAAGTCACATGTGGCTAAATCCGAACTACAGGGAGGGGGAGGGATGCACTTTACGTTGATTTTTGCAAAGTATTCAGCAACAACATTGGCAATATGCAGCCGCGCATTATCGTGGTGGAGCATCCAGCTTGAAAATGTGGTCTGTTGCGCCTGATATGGACTTGCAATGTCTTCAGGATATCCCTGTTGTATTGTCCAGTTACTGATGTGTGTGCAGGTACAACATGCTGATAAACCATTCCATGAATATCAAAGAATGAGATGACCATAAATTTCCCAACAGAAGCAACTACTTTTGCTTTTAGGGGGTTGGTGATGAAGGAGATTTCCGCACTGAGCTTAGCTGTTTGCTCTCAGGATCAAAATTAAAAAGCCAAGTTTCATCAGCAGTGATTACGTTTGATGAAACTCCGCATCTTTCTCTAACATCAACTTTAACTGCATGCAGACCTGCATGCGAATGTCCTTTTGTTCGGGAATCAACAGTCTTGGAACACATCGCGCACAAACACGTCTCATGTGTAATGTTTCTGTCACCAACGTGTGGGTGACACCCAATGAAATTTTCAGTATTTCAGAAAGTAATCTTAAGGTAATTCGCCATTCTTTATTGAACAGCCCTCTTATATGATCTTCTACACGGTTTGAGTCTCAGATCTGTATAGCTTTAATCGGTCTATATTTCGTTTTCTTCTGGATAATAGCTGAATGTTTTCATCGGTAATGAATGTTCATCCATTTTGTGTAACTACTTTTTAAGTTTGTTACCGCAAACCTCTCTATGATCAAGTATTCCTTTTATTGAAGTTTTGTTCTATTGCGTCAACAATAGGTGTTCAGATGGGAAACAGTTACCTGAATATAATTTCTGACGTTTGTAAAGTGCTTTTAGCTTTTTCTGCAGACACCCAAGTCTGCGTCATATAATAATATTGTCGTGACACTAATTCATAATGCATTTATTATGTTTGCTTTTAGTCTTAATGCCTGAACACCTTATTGCGCTATGGACATACTTATATTTATTAAGTTTTTTATTGTTTTTTTCAAATATTATTGATATGACATAGTCTATCACAGATATTTAAAATATTAAGATTCTTTCTACGCTTTCTTTTTTATTTTTTTTATTTGCGTTCTCCAAAGTTAACTCATATCGAATGATGAATGAACTGATGTTCATATATGTACAGGGTACACAGAGCTTAGAGTTACTAGACATTCATCTTTCAGGATAAGAGAAAACCTCCAACGTTAAGTCATATCGGACGATGAATGAAATGATGTTCAAATGAGTACAGGGTACACACAGCTTAGAGTTATCAGACATTCATCTTTCAGGATAAGAGAAAACCTCCAACGTGAAGCAATATCGGACGATGAATGAAATGATGTTCAAATGAGTACAGGGTACACACAGCTTAGAGTTATCAGACATTCATCTTTCAGGATAAGAGAAAACCTCCAACGTGAAGCAATATCGGACGATGAATGAAATGATGTTCAAATGAGTATAGGGTACATAGAGCTTAGAGTTGGCAGACATTCATCTTTCATGATAAGAGAAAACCTCCAACGTTAAGTCATATCGGACGATGAATGAAATGATGTTCAAATAAGTACAGGGTACATAGAGCTTAGAGTTACCAGACATTCATCTTTCAGGATTAGAGAAAAGCTCCAACGTTAAGTCATATCGGACGATGAATGAAATGATGTTCAAATGAGTACAGAGTACATAGAGCTTAGAGTTACCAGACATTCATCTTTCAGGATAAGAGAAAAGCTCCAACGTTAAGTCATATCGGACGATGAATGAAATGATGTTCAAATGAGTACAGGGTACATAGAGCTTAGAGTTACCAGACATTCATCTTTCAGGATAAGAGAAAACCTCCAACGTTAAGTCATATCGGACAATGAATGAAATGATGTTCAAATGAGTACAGGGTACCCAGAGCTTAGAGTTACCAGACATTCTTCTTTCTGGATAAGAGCAAACCTACAACGTTAAGTCATATCGGACGATGAACGAAATGATGTTCAAATGAGTACAGGGTACATAGAGCTTAGAGTTATCAGACATTCATCTTTCAGGATAGGAGAAAACCTACAGCGTTGAGTCATTTCGGACGATGAATGAAGTGATGTTTAAATGAGTACAGAGTACATAGAGCTTAGATTTTTCCGATATAGGTGTTGTACATTTGCAACTTGGAAATGGAAGAACACTGAACGGTTTTCAATTCCAGGTACAGACATGGAATAAAGTCATTAAGTGAGGTTCGAACCGTTTAGCGACCTCAGTGTAAGTTTTCAGTAGTAAGAATCCATTATCGGTACAGCCAAGTGATTAAACTGTAGAAAGCCGAGGTCTGTCATCAACTTGGGTAGTAAGCAACGAAGATTAGAGTAGACAGGAGTACAAAATAATGGGCTACACTCTTACCTCTCCGCCAGAGGGCAGTGGAGTACATTAACGATTTTAGCGGATTATCTTGTACCACCTCGGCCGCTGTTAATTTGCGTGAGATTTCTGTGTTTGAGGCACTTTCAACCTGAGGGTTTGGGGCTAAAATAGACAGGGGTGTCCAGAAAGGGTGCTTGTATGTATTTTATGCAGCATTTGTAATTCAATGGTAAGGTGGTGCCAGATTTTTCTAAACCGTTGGTGCTTCAAGGTATTCCCTGCCAAATGCACATACAAATATTGTAAAAATAATCCTCTAAAATACGTAAAACTATGCTATATTTGTGACAAACAGCTATAACTGCCACAGTAATAGGTCCTTAATCTTTATATGTAACGACTAAATTATTTTTATGGTTATCCTCGCTGTTAGAAAAGCTAATGAGATAGGAAGGTAAGACCAAGTTAAGGTAAAGTTGGTAGGTAAGACTTCTCTAAAACTATAAAGAATTAGAAGATAGGTGTGAATGTTAGTTGGAAATTTGAAAGGGAAGAACTACCTTGTATATCATTGGGAAAATAAAATTCTTTATAAATCTTTTACAGAAGATAATGAAGAGATTATATATATATATATATATATATATATATATATATATATATTGTCACGCGGGCGTTGGAAGCACCACAAACAACAGCTGAGAAGGGACCGGAGGCAACGCCACGCCCACTCATTTGTCTCCTGTCACTAACTGAAGGGATGGTTAGGAGAGGGATGTCGGGCCCCTGAGCCGTCTCTTTACCCTTCTACTAGGGTCTGGAAATTACGGGACATTCAATTTAATCGAGAACCTTCTAGATGGGCAAGCGGACCCTATATAAGCGACAAGTCGTGCAAGGGTGAGTCAGTCAGTTAGTTGGTTAGTGAGTGTGAGTGAGGAGACAGTCGCAGTTCTTGGTGTAAGAGTTAGTCAGTGACGTGTTAATGAACGAGAAGATTGTACAACGGAAGACTGTACGTAACTGGTATGTGCATCGGAGTTTATGTAGTCGCGAGTACAAGTGAAATTGTAACTGACGAACTGGTGAATTGTAATTGTGTGCAGCAAGTAATTCTGTGTAATTGGCAAGAGTTTAACTGTAAGTCGGTGGAAATAAAGAACATTTTTGAGTGGTGAAATTGGACTTTTCATTTCACGAACCCACAAAGTCACAATATATATATATATATATATATATACTTGTTCACCCACCCTCATATATATGAGGGTGGGTGAACAAGTAATGCCTTCTATTTTTTTCTCTTTTAACTCTCAAAGAAAATTGAATCCAATTTACACAGCTTGAAAACTACAACATTGACGATTAATTTGTCACTATTCAATATAATCTCCGTCCTTTTCCACAGTTTTGGTCCACCTTTTAACTAGGGCATGTATTCCAGTGTGGTAAAACACACGGTCTTCCTTCCTAAGCCATTGACGCACGGACGTTTTCACAGCCTCCTCATCTTCAAAATGAATCCCACGATGAGCTTCCTTTAGTGGCCCGAACAGATGTAACTCTGATAGTGCTAGGTCAGTGAGGTAAGACTTGCCATCCCAATTTCTCAATTTCTGCAGTAATGTCACGGCTGGTGTGTGGTCTTGCATTGTCATGCAAAAGAAGAACATCCGCAATAGTTTTTGTTGGGCGAAATCGGCGAAGACGTGCTTTCAGCTTTTTGAGAGTTATGACGTATTGGACAAAATTTATTGTGCATCCCTGCCCAAAAAATCAATCATAAGCACACCCTCAGCATTCCAAAACACTGTCGCCAGAACTTTCCCTGCCGACCGCTAAGTTTTGACGTTGTGTGATGCCATTCCATTAACTGCCTCTTTGATTCAGGTTCAAAAAATGAACCAACGTTTCGTCTCCATAACAATATTTTCCAGAAACTCCTCTCCTTCCAAATTGAAGCGCTGTAGGTGTTCGGAGGCTATTGTTTTCCTTGTTCCTTTGTTTTGGGCGCTTAACATTCTTGGTACCCAACGTGAACAAACTTTTGAGTAACCCAGTTGTTGAATAATCGTCATCACACTGCCTTTACTGAGGGAGGTAATACGACACAATTCACCTGTTGTTACCCGACGATCACCACGAATGATGTCATCGACTCGCTGAATGTTGCATGGAGTCACTGCAGTCACCGGCCTGCCGCTTCGCTTTTCATCTGTCAATGGTGTTTGCCCTTCAGCTTCGTTACAGCGACGAACCCATCGTCTAACAGTGCTGACATACACCGTTGCATCACCATATACATTATTTAGCCTTTTGTTAATACGAATTGGCACTTCACATTCCGCAGTCAAAAATTCAATCACAGAACGCTGTCTAATAGGAATGTCAATGTCAGCAATTTTACAAGAGGATGCAGTGCTGCCACCTGTTGACTTAGGAAGCTACTACTGCAGGGGATTGGAGAAGACTTGTGCCAAATTCTAGGTTTTCATATAACTTAACTATTTAAGGAAAAATAGGATCGATTAATTTTTGACCCATCCTCGTGTACATATATACAGCTGTGTGTGAGAGAGTGATATATATATATATATAGAGAGAGAGAGAGAGAGAGAGAGAGAGAGAGAGAGAGAGAGAGAGAGAGAGAGAGAGAGAGAGAGAGAGAGAGAGAGAGAGAGAGAGAGAGAGAGAGAGAGAGAGAGAGAGAGAGAGAGAGAGAGAGAGAGAGAGAGAGAGAGAGAGAGAGAGAGAGAGAGAGAGAGAGAGAGAGAGAGAGAGAGAGAGAGAGAGAGAGAGAGAGAGAGAGAGAGAGAGAGAGAGAGAGAGAGAGAGAGAGAGAGAGCTGTCCACGCGTTGGGTGCCGCGTTTGCTCATGTTAGACCAGAAACGTGTTCGAATGAACATTTCCAACTCTGTTGGCGCAGTTTAGGCGCAATAAATCCGAGTTTTGCCGCCGATTACTTACTGTAGATGAAACTTGGATACACCATTGTACGGCCGTAAAGAGGAAACCGGTTTTAAAGAAAGCAAAAAACTATTTTTTGGGCTGGAAAAGAGATAGCGACTGTTTTTTTATAATCATGGACTTATTTTAATCGATTATCTTCAAAATAAAAACCATTATAAGAGTATACTACGCGTCATCACTTGACAAGCTGAAGGCAAAAATTTCGATAAAATGGCCACATTTTTAGAAAAAGAAAATGTTGTTTAGCTAAGACAACGCACCGTCTCACAGCTCAGCGGTTGCAATGGCGAAAATCCACGAATTGCGGTTTGAACAGCTTGACTCACCAGATCTAGTCCCAAGCGACTTCTTTTTGTTCTCTAATCTGAAAATTGTCCTCGCGGGACAGAGATTTTAGTCAAATGAAGAGGCAATCACCTTCGTGAACAATTATTTTGCTGTAGTATTTAGATGGGTTACAGAGATGGGAGCATCGCTGGGAGAAGTGAGTAGAGCTACTAGGAGACTGTGATGAAGAAATAAGAAAATTCTGAAAATAATGTATTGTTTCTTTATTAGGTTGGCAAATTTTTAGACCACCCCTCGTAAAACACACGTGTATTTGTCATATGTTTGTTTATAGAGTGAATCATTTCTATAATATTCATTAGTTATTTGTATTTTCTAAAGTTTATGATTTTTAAAATATATTTTATATCTCATGCGCATACAAATAGAATGAAATTTCAAAGTCATTACCTAGCGACCAGATATGAAACATTTGACTGTCTCTTAAAGTACCGAGCAGGATGCTCCTTTGTACCTTCAAGAAAATTAGCAATACTACCGTGACAAAAATGTTCGGGAATTGGTTAGTGTAATATACACTTTTCATCCAAGTTTACTTTATGGCCTTCAAAGTACGCCCCTTCCGAAATTATACACTTATCCCAAATTAATCCAATTATCAAATTATGTTGTAGGTATTTTTTGGAACCTTTTTCAAGTGTCGCCCGAATTCACTTTGATGTCTTCTATCGACTTAAAACATGTGCCTGGAAGCGCTAACTTGAGTTCTGGAAAGAGAAAGAAATCTGATTAGGTAAATACGTGGGTTGTTCGGTAAGATTTGTTGAACTTTTGGCAAGAAATTCGTTCATAATGATAGCCTTGTGAGCTGGGAGGTTATCGTGCTGCAGAATGCATGAGATAATTTTCCACAAATCTGATCTTTTTCACCGTATTTGTTCTTTCAAACGCCACATAACGCTCAAATAGCAGGCTTTATTTCCCAGCAATCTGCTTCAGACCTAAATGGTGATCTTCAGACATTATTTCCTTCACTTTAACGATGTTCAGGTGAAACAGTTGATGGCCGGCCAGAGCAAGCCAAATCTTCCACCACATCTCTATCTCTTTTGAATTCACTGTACCACCCATGCGCACGTATTTTTGTAAAGTCGATTCAGCATTAGCTCTGTGTAACATTTTCAGTGATTCAGCACACTAAATAACATTTCCAATGCTAAATGTGAGACAGTTTCTTTGTTCAATATTTGTATTCATTGTAAAATCGCAACAAACATTTGAGAGGCACTAACAGAATGTCGCCTTGTAAACAAACTAAGTGACATATGATAATCAAACTCCATGTGCTTATAGAGTAAAAATGTACCAACTTAACCACAACAATAATTTCGAATCTCGTCTTATACGAGATTTGTTTATGGTCTCTTCCATGTACTTTTTTGATAAATGTAACATGAGGCGTGTCCGTAACATAATGTCTCCAAGGCGTTAGAGCCGTAAGGAGCGCCATTCCGCACCTTCAAATCTCCACAACAACGAATCCGTTGCAACCATTAGTCTTGGCTAGGCAGCCGTTTGCGATGGAGCTTCCTATCACTTCACCCGCCAAGTGCCAGTTGCGCGCAGTGATCCGTTTCTGAGTGCCAAAGGCGCTACCCCTACTGAAATTCATCTTCAGTTATGCGAAGTTTATGGACCACAGTATATGTACGTCAAAAAGGTACGAAAGTGGGTCAGAGAGTTCAAAGACGGACGTACAGTTGCCCATAACGAACAGCGTTCTGGTCGGCCTTCGGTTTCAGCCGAAACAGTTGCAAAAGTGGTGCAAGAAATGCTTAAATCGGCGTGTGACAGTTGGCGAGCTGTGCGAACTCATCCCTGAAATCTGTAAGACTACGATTGACAAGATTTTGACCGAACATTTGCATTATCGCAAGGTGTGTGCGAGGTGGGTCCCCAAAATGCTCACCGAAGACTATAAACGGCAACGTGATGAAGCGGTCAATCGCGCCTGAACCTCTATGTAGAACAGGTCGAGGAATTTTTGGGATTCATTTCTCACTGGCAATGAAACCTGGGTGCACTACACTACACCAGAAATTAAAGAACGTTCTCGTCAGTGGCTGCATTCGAATTTGCCAAAGCGAAAGCTCAAACAGACATTTTGTGCGGGCAAAGTGATGGCCAGTGTGTTCTGGGAGGGAAAACGTGTATTGTTGTGCGAGTTTATGTCTACCGGCACAACAATAAAGGCCCCTAGCTACTGTGAGACTTTAAAAACGTTGCGACGTGCCATTGAAAATCGAAGGAGCGGAATGCTGACGAAGGAAGTTATTTTTCATCCCGACAACGCTCGTCTCTATACTGCACATGCAACGGCTGATCTGCCGCAGTTCGGATGGGACAGAGTAGACTTAGTACCTAGTGATTATCATCTGTTTCCTGATTTGAAGTCACACCTGGGTGGAACACATTTCCAGGCCGACGATGATTTGAAAAACGAGGTTGAGCACTACCTGCGCAACTTCGCGGGAGAGTGCTATGACAAGGGTATACAAAAACTGCCACAGCGCATGCAAAAGCGCATCGATCACAATAGTGATTACGTTGAAAAGAAGCTGTAAGTTCCGCCTTTCCATCAAATGCAATCGCCAGGGACAGTGAGTTGGCTAAATCCGTTAAAGGGAAGACGTCATTACTGCACTATTACGTCACTGACTATCCGTCCATGTAACGAAAGAAAATGACGTCACAGTAACTTCGTTCATGGTGTTACTCTCCCGTAACGAAGAACGCTTGGATTAGCGGTGAATCCCAAGTGACAATCCGGGTGTAATGGGATGATCGAATTAGCGTCCCTGAGGTAGAATATAGCCGAAATATCCAATTACGATAGACAAAAGGTGTGCTTGCCTATTGATAACATTATGTCCAGCTCAAGTTGCCCGTCTGTCTGTTTGCCTGCAGGTACATGTCATAACAGTGGTTTGATGCTCGACAAAGGCAAGCGGTATCGCGTTATCTTGTGCAGCTGTAACCACAGAACCCCTGCTTAGACAAAGAAACCAAGTTCTTCCTCCTGTGGGAGGCTAAGGTCAAGCCACTCTTTCTTCCTGGAACGTCTGGTTATCGGTCTCCATCCTGGATCTGTACTTGTAATCTCTCCTGATACTGTGTAATTACTAGGGAGCGGAATTATAGGCACCAAAAATGTGTGAAATAGGCAGGCAAAAGGGCACTAAAATAAGCACTAAGAATTTGCTAAGTAAACACTTAGAAATACACAATTTTATTAAAATGGCTCTTGGGCCTGTATTACGATCTCCGGTTACTAGCGGAAGTTTGTTACCTTTCAGTTATCAATAACTATTGGTTAGGTTCAGTGCCTCGTATTACGAACTCAATTTACCTGTAGGTTTATTACCCTATGCATTATGGTGGAATGTGAACGGTTGGCAATATTTTCCACTAGGATTTTACCTTGTTTGCAACGCTCTCTTGTGTTTAGAATGTGAATTAGCGCGAATACAAAACATATGTAGTAGCATCAGGCGTCTTGTTTTAACTTTTTATTAGCTGTTCTCTATATATTTTCGTGATATTTGCATTCATAGTTTATTCGTAATAAGATCTAGGATAGTTCGTTTACAGTTTAGATTTTTCCATAGCGTTATATTATTTTTCATAACGTTAGGTCAGTGTTATAGGTTATATAGGTTGCGTTCGGTTAGTGTTATTATAGATTAGGTGAGATATATGGAGAATATATTAAATGCCTTGTTAATTTATAAACACCAAGAGATTTGTAGTCAAAATATTTTAAAAATAAGGCCACATAACTTATTAATTCTGATACTAGTATTGCACAAATATAATTTGGCTAAAAGAATTTGGTTAGTAGTTTATCCTCATGAATAAATCACCTCTTCTTATATAAATTATCATTTCACAGAGGTATATGCAAAGAGGGAAGGTCCACAAATTACGAGTCATCCATGAATAAAAGCAAGGTTATAAAATATGCATTCTGGGACCAGTAACTAAGTACCTAATTTTTTTAAACATAGTATATTTGGCTAGTTATGAAGCAATAAGTATGGTTTTTCCTATAAGGAAACAGGTTACAGCACACTTATATTTCTCCTTGGCACTTCATAAACGCCACATTTCAGTTACAGCATTGTGTCCTTGATTGAAAAGCGCAATTGAACAAATAAATGGCTTCATTTAAATACCACGGGATACAAGATGGGAAGGTTTTAACATTTCTTTACGTGTGCAATTCGCAGCAAATATATTTATGTACTGCATTTGCACAATCTATAGTACGTACGGCAAGAATCATAAGTAATACTTTAACTTGTATTGAGACAGCGCACACAGTGCATAAATGGCAATATAGTTAGCAAATTTTATTCTTTAAGGCACATTGTAGGACAAAACCATTATGATATTGTACATGTAATTAGCTACATTACATGTGTGAACAGCGTTTGCAATAACGGTTTGGATATCGATACAAATGGCACAACCTAAAAAATTTGTTTTATTCAACATGTCACAAACACATTGGGACACTAGAAATTATCATTCCATAACCTATTACGTCAAGACAGCTAATTATCATATGTATATATGAAATTATCGTTCCACATTCTAAATCTTTTAGCTCTTCTTTTATTAAATAAATACTGTGCCAACATTTCATCCTCAGAATCGCTGTCAACATTAAATCTGGCCTGGAGGTACGCCATTTTCTTTTTTGTGTATGAAGGTAAACTCCGAGTTATGTCACTAACCGCTACTCGAGGTGAGGGTTAGTTAACTCCAGAAATAACTCTAAGTTAGCCCTTAACCGAAGGTCGTAATACGGACCACTGCGTGTAACTCCAAGTTAACTGTTAACCAACACCTTAACCGGAGATCGTAATACAGGCCCTAAAAATGCATTATAAATACACTATAACAAAATGACAATCATCACAACATATGCTGCGACAAATTCACTAAACACATACCATTTTGTTGATCCCTAGACGAAATAGTTCTACATCCATTCCAAATTACATGAATAGCTCCACAGAAAGTTATATTGAAGTATGTATATATATTAATTTTAAGTCAATAAAACTAAATTTGGGAATGTTGTAGATTTTGGGCCAATTTGCACAGATGTTTCTCCGTAATAGAAACGATTGTTGGAAAGATAAGTAATTTAAAAATTCATCACAGTAATCTTAATATCACTTAAAATATCACGATTTGTCATAAATAATACAAAGCACAGAAAAAAAGTAATTAAAGGCTAAAGCTACAGTTCTAGTTTTTGTGATAAAAGCCCTAAATGCCCCATTATCAACTATGAATAAATAATAAAGTACAGCTTTTTAGTAAGCGTTTCCTGTTCATTCAAACAGAATTACAGCAATTAGGGCATCGTGAAAAGCATTCTCGTACCTAATTTTATAAAGGTATTTCTGTAAACTTTTACAGCTGTTGTCACAAATTACAAGCAGAAGAAACTGGCCAACACCAACTCCAATACTCAGACCATAATACGAGAATCGATTGTAGGAAAAATGGCGGCGCTCGTGGCCCAGCTTGTTATGTTGTGGTTATATCTACAGAGTAAAGTGTGTGTTTGTTTACTTTGATTGTGTGTTTGAAGAATTAATGTAATTCATATTACAGTGGCAATTAGTGACTAACGAGTTAGTTTATAGTTGAGTATTTGACATAAAGTGATAACGTTTACCTAAATATATACAGTGAAATATTGTCGAAATGCATCGTTATTGTGTTCCCAGCTGCAATCTAACTATGGTAATGTACCTCACACAACATTTAAATTTCCGAAGGAAAAATCGTAATGGGATAAGTGGACCAGGAACATACATCGTAAACATTTTAAAGTAAATGACAAAATTGTAGTTTGTATTCATAATTTTGAACAGTGCTTTGAGGTTAAGGAAGACATCTTTCCAGTAAATGATGGTGAACCAATTCGTACCCTTCGAAAAGTACCAACATTAATAGATGATGCCTACACCACGATTTTTAAGAATCGGTCATCCCATCACACATTAAAGCTCAATCAGAAAAGACGGAATCCTGAAGAATGTATCCAAGACATTTTACAGAGAGTGAAGATAATTTTAATATTTGGTGTGCACAAGATGTTATTGACAGTTTTGAACCGAAGTGGTGAGGAGATTTTAACCCATTGATAGTCAATATTAAAGACGATTAGTTACGTTCTTTTCAATAACATTCAAGATCCCAGCTTCACTGGTGTTCCTTCACTTAATAAGTTTCAAAGTATTTCATAACCTAGAAGCAATATTATGAGCCTACCAGTGGGAAATTTTAAATGGATCTTGCAGTGTGAGGGAACTGACACCTTCAAACGTGACAACTAGAGTAAACTGGACAATCTGGTGAGTTCTCTTAAATATTATAGTATAAGCAGTACCTATGTCCTTTCCAGAAAAGGTTACTATGTAAACAATATAAAAGAAACTTTAGTACTTGCTACAGACGATAGGATGATACAGTCCAATAAGATAAAGTTTGCTGTGTTTAATGCTTATGAGCTGTCATGCCTTATAAATTAAATTTTGATTGGAAGTATAAGGTGGAAAATGCATGTCATGCTACTATATAATGTGATAAGCTCTTAGGATTTGTCATGATGCTCTTTATTTATGTTATTACACGTTTTAGTTGAAAGTATAAAGTGATAACTGCTTAGGAGTTACCTCGCTGCTCCGTTAATATGGATTATATTATGTCCATTGAGTATAGTTTCCTATTCTACGTAACCAGAGCCGCTGGGCTTCGACGGGCGCCATCTTGGAATATGCATTATGGTCTGAGTATTGGAGTTGGTGTTGAACTGGCTAAAAAGGCAGTTTTAGGCACTGATAAGCAGAATAGGCACAAACGTATGAAATAGACATTTAGCAGCACTATAAAACTAAGAAATTAGTCTAGTAGTTGTAGGATAATTGTGCCTATAACTTAAAAACCTTCGTTTCTAGCAAAGGAATTAAATAGGCAAATAGGACAAAGTCAGCGCCCTAGTCATTACTTTCGCCATATTGCTTTACAATTCTTTTGTCTCACCGGCAATATTAATTTCAAAATTCTCAATTCAGCTTTATCGACACGGCTTTTATTATATGTTCTTTATTCATCTTTTCTCAAAAAAACGTTCACTCGTACCTACATTTTATTTTATATTAGTTTTACATATTATTTTCGAAGTTACTACTTATTTTCTTGTAGTGGTGAACCAAGATGTATTTTTACACGAGTGAAAGGTTGGTTGATTTCTGCGAGTATATAAATAAGCAATTTTTATCAGACACTTACCATAATCATTAGAAATACGTACAACTTTTTAACTAAACTATAATAAAATAGTAAAATTATTTGTAATGTTATTTTCTGGAATATAGAGCTATTTAGACCAAGGCCGGCTGCTAATATGAGACAATCAATGTTGGCTAGTCGTTTCTAGGTTAATTTTATTTTCATTTCAGAAAGCTACATTGACGAATGTATTGTCAGTAGAATGTGGATATATAGGACAATATTTGTTAATTACTGAATGAATACAAGTTGTAGCTGTACATTTCATTACTAAATGTTAAAACTACAGTAAATATTATACTTAAAATGTAGACCTAGTGATTGTATCTTATTGATAGAATAGTTAAAGTTAAATTTTATCTGTCCTTAATATTTAAGTGTCAAAAGTTAATAAAAAAGATTCTTATGCATTCATAGGTTTTCCTCTACTTGGCTCTATACAAATTACTGTTGTAAATGCTTATTAATCGACATAAACATTAAAAGAGATATTAAGAGCGATGAACATTTGTACAAAATGTTCTTGTCGATACAACGAGAATGTGGGATTGCAGAAGGTGGAAGCGATATTCAAATTTTTGAGAACTGGTGGTTATATGTGGTTTTGACCCAGGAAGAAAAAAGGTGACTTTATATTTGAGAAAAGTATAAAACATTCAAAATACAGACTAATAACAAGGTATACGAGGGTGGTCTGAAAAGTTTCCGACATAATAAGGGTAAAATAAGTTTTTATAGATTCTTATTTTTTCTTTCTCATTTCTCAACATAGTCTCCTTGTTACTCTACAAACTCCTCCCAGCGGTGTTCCTATCTCTGTAACCCGTCCAAATAGTACTCGACGTTTTTCAACATAGTCTCCTTGTAACTCTACACACTTCTCCCAGCGATGTCCTCATCTCTATAACCCGTCCAAATAGTACTCGGCTTTTTTCAACATAGTCTCCTTGTAACTCTACACACTTCTCCCAGCGATGTCCTCATCTCTGTAACCCGTCCAAATAGTACTCGGCGTTTTCAAACATAGTCTCCTTGTAACTCTACACACTTCTCCCAGCGATGTCCTCATCTCTGTAACCCGTCCAAATAGTACTCGGCGTTTTCAAACATAGTCTCCTTGTAACTCTACACACTTCTCCCAGCGATGTCCTCATCTCTGTAACCCGTCCAAATAGTACTCGGCGTTTTCAAACATAGTCTCCTTGTAACTCTACACACTTCTCCCAGCGATGTCCTCATCTCTGTAACCCGTCCAAATAGTACTCGGCGTTTTCAAACATAGTCTCCTTGTAACTGTACACACTTCTCTCAGCGATGTTCTCATCTCTATAACCCGTCCAAATAGTACTCGGCGTTTTTCAACATGGTCTCCTTGTAACTCTACACACTTCTCCCAGCGATGTCCTCATCTCTGTAACCCGTCCAAATAGTACTCGGCGTTTTCAAACATAGTCTCCTTGTAACTCTACACACTTCTCCCAGCGATGCTCCCATCTCTGTAACCCGTCCAAAAAGTACTCGGCGTTTTTCAACATAGTTTCCTTGTAACTCAACACACTTCTCCCAGTGATGTTCTCATCTCTGTAACCCGTCCAAAAAGAACTCGGCGTTTTTCAACATAGTTTCCTTGTAACTCTACACACTTCTCCCAGCGGTGCTCCCATCTCTGTAACCCGTCCAAAAAGTACTCGGCGTTTTTCAACATAGTCTCCTTGTAACCGTACACACTTCTCCCAGCGATGTTCTCATCTCTGTAACCCGTCCAAATAGTACTCGACGTTCATCAACATAGTCTCCTTGTAACTCTACACACTTCTCCCAGCGATGTTCTCATCTCTGTAAGCTGTCCAGATAGTACTCGGCGTTATTCGCTACAAAACAGTTGTTCACGAAGGTGGTTGTCTCTTCATTTGACGAAAATCTCTGTCCTCCGAGTGCAATTTTTAGATGAGGGTACAAAAAGAAGAATCTTGGGGTTAGATATGGTGATTCAGGCAGTTCAACCCGTAATCAGTTGAATTTTGCCATTGCGACTTGTTCCTATACCCTAACTTGAAGCAACGGCTTCGTGGGAGACATTATCCATCATCAGAAGCAGTGGTGAAGGCTACGGAGGCGATTTTGAAGGATCTCTCAGAAAAGGTTTCCAGCTTCTTTTTGAAGACTGGCAGAAACGCTGAGAGAAGTGCATCGCATTCAACGGAGACTATTTTTGAAGCACAATCAAAATTATGAGGATGAGTAAAGGTACGTTGTCAAAAAAAAAAAAAAAAAAAAAAAAAAAAAATTGTGATCATTCTTTATTGAACAGCCCCCATTTTTAGGATTTTACCCTTGAAATTGTTAAAAATACCTGCCTGTAATTTAAAACAAACTTGTTATGATAGAACTGTTTATGATATGGACAACATAAATAAATTTTGTGACAGCTACGAAAATGTAATCAGAGGAAAAAGAAAAGCCTGTGGAGGTAGAAAAAACATGAACGTAGCGTGTTTCAAATTTTCCACCATTTTCCTATTCTTATAGCTCAGTAGAGCCCGTTCAACTGTTAATAACAGCTCTGTAAGCTAATGTTTATAATATCCAGTTAATGGGTAACGTTGAAAAAACTGCTTGATGGTCCGTCAAATTTTAATTGGAGCGTCAGCGTTAAGCTCATTACAGCTTGAAAGCAATCTTTCAAAATTAACCACTTAGTTTTATCCCGTAGGATAAAGTATTATTTGAAAGGAGTGTAATTTAAATAGCGGATTAGAGTTGAACATTTAATGGAATGGAAGTTAAATGCTTTGTAGTTATTCAGTAAGCCCTTGCATTTTTATTTTGCTAAAGGAAGACTAGTGTGAGTTATTTTAAAAATTGCACATCAATATGTCACCAAATATACGCGTCTGAAACCTCCTGAATCTATATAAAATACGTCTAGAAAATGGCCGCGCTCGCAGGTGTGTGTGTTTGTGTATGCAGCTTCCCACATGAACCAGGGCTAGAAATTCCTAGCGCCCGGTGTCCCCTATTCAGGTAGCGAGCGCCCCTCTCCCGGCATCCAAACAAGTCAGATAATAAACGCAGAGCCTAGAGGCAGTGAAACCGGTTGCCCTGAGAGAAAAAAATGACTTATGAGACATTCGTAAATGCAGATCTATTTAGATCATTATGGGCAACATACAAACCTTACGAGGGCTGTTCAATAAAGAATGATCAGAACTTTTTGACAACGTACCTCTAATCATCTTCATAATTTTGATGGCCCTTCTCAAAATAGTCTCCCATCAATGCGATGCACTTGGCCTAGCTTTTCTGTAAATTTTCAAACACATGCTGCAAACCACTTTTTGAGAGATCCTTCAAAATCGCCTCCGCAGCCTTCACCACTGCCTCTGGTGATCGATAATGCCTCCCACAAAGGCGTCTCTTCAAGATAGGGAATAGAAAAAAGTCACATGGGGCTAATTCCGGACTATAGGGAGGGTGAGAGATGCACTTCACGTTGATTGTTGCAAGATATTCAGCAATTACACTGGCAATATGCGGCCACGCATTATCGTGGTGCACCATCCAACCTGCTTCACGGAAATGTGGTCTTTTGCGCCTGATATGAACTTGCAATATTTTCAGGATATCCCTATAGTATTGCCTAGTTACTGATGTGTGTGCAGGTTAATAATGCTGATTAACCATTCCATGAATATCAAAGAAAGAGAAGACTATAACTTTCCCAGCAGAAGCAACCACTTTTGCTTTTTGGGGGGTTGGTGATGAAGGAGATTTCCACACTGAGCTTTGCTGTTTGCTCTCATGATCAAAATGATGTAGCCAAGTTTCATCAGCAGTGATTACGCTTGAAAAAAAAACTCCGGATCTTCCTCTAACATCAACTTTAACTGCATGCAGACCTGCATACGAATGTCCTTTTGTTCGGGAATCAGTCTTGAAACCCATCACGCACAAACACGTCTCATGTGTAATGTTTCTGTCACCAACGTGTGGTTGGCACCTAGTGAAATGTTCAGTATTTCAGAAAGTGATCTTAGTCGATCCTCTCTCTCAATGGCAGCAGCAGTGTTGATGTTTTCTTCCGTAAGAGCAGTAACTTGAGTACCGTATCCACCTTCCTTTGAAATTGATTGTCTTCCCTCTTTAAGCATTTTAAACCACATTCGAGCTATGCTGTAGGGAATAACATCCTCCGTAGACCCTCTGTAACATTGTATAGGCCTCAACTGAAGTTTTCTTGAGACGAAAGCAGAATTTCGAAGCCGCATATTGTTCCTCGCGTGTTACCTCCATTGCAGCGGTAGGCGATACTGAACATGTCTGAACTTGACTGGTTCTCACAGGAGTATCAGTAATGAAACTACTACGGCGTGTTTGTTTCACATTAAGCTAACAGAATATAATAAATTTGAATTTTCATGCGAAAAATTATGATCATTCTTTATTGAACAGCTCTCGTAGAGCTGACTTCATTATTTAAATATTCTCATTGTGGCAACAACCAAGCAACTATAACGAGTTTTATAACATTTCTTGATCGAATTTTAACTAATATCCAAATGCTAAAATTTATTTCTCAAATATCTGAAGACTCTTACTAGACAAAATGCCAAAGATGGAATTTTACTTCATATTTTCTCATCTGCGGCCATATTACTAAAACAATATAGTACATCTGAAGCCTTTCAAATGAAAAGAAAACTCATTCTATGCCCATAAAACATGATTTAGTTGATTGCCAATTCGTTAATGATTTCAGCTAATTTATTTCTCGATCTGGCTTCTTTTTTTCTCCATGTGTGCTGAATTATCCCACTGAAATGTAAATGTATATAATAAAATAGATAAGGACATGAATAGGTACACTTCTAGAAAACATACAATGTTTGCACAGCAAATTTAGTTTCTCAACTTTGAAGCACAACAAAGACGTTATTCGTATGCCTTCCTTTTTAACAGTGTGCTTTGTATCATGTAGTTACACCTGTTTTGTAGTAATGAGTTGTATTCTACGATGAACCTTGTCCTTGCTAGTAGCGCTGCGTGGTATAGCCATGCCTGGCCGCTCTTAAGCTGCTCAAGGAAATCGGTACGAACTTCCTAGCTTTGTATCATGCAGTTACAACTGTTTTGTAGTAATGAGTTGCATACTACGATGAAACTTGCCCTTGCTAGTAGCGCTGCGTTGTATAGCCATGCCTGGCCGCTCTTACACTGCTCAAGGAAATCGGTACGAACTTCCTAGCTCTGTGTCAGACAGTTACACCTGTTTTGTAGTAATGAGTTGCATACTACGATGAACCTTGCCCTTGCTAGTAGCGCTGCGTTGTATAGCCATGCCTGGCCGCTCTTACACTACTCAAGGAAATCGCTACGAACTTCCTAGCTCTGTGTCAGACAGTTACACCTTTTTTGTAGTAATGAGTTGCATACTACGATGAACCTTGCCCTTGCTAGTAGCACTGCGTTGTATAGCCATGCCTGGCCGCTCTTACACTACTCAAGGAAATCGCTACGAACTTCCTAGCTCTGTGTCAGACAGTTACACCTTTTTTGTAGTAATGAGTTGCATACTACGATGAACCTTGCCCTTGCTAGTAGCACTGCGTTGTATAGCCATGCCTGGCTGCTCTTACACTGCTCAAGGAAATCGCTACGAACTTCCTAGCTCTGTGTCATACAGTTACACCTTTTTTGTAGTAATGAGTTGCATACTACGATGAACCTTGCCCTTGCTAGTAGCGCTACGTTGTATAGCCATGCCTGGCCGCTCTTACACTGCTCAAGGAAATCGGCACGAACTTCCTAGCTCTGTGTCATACAGTTACACCTGTTTTGTAGTAATGAGTTGTATTCTATGATGAACCTTGCCCTTGCTAGTAGCGCTACGTTGTATAGCCATGCCTGGCCGCTCATACACTGCTCAAGGAAATCGGTACGAACTTCCTAGCTCTGTGTCATACAGTTACACCTGTTTTGTAGTAATGAGTTGTATTCTACGATGAACCTTGTCCTTGCTAGTAGCGCTACGTTGTATAGCCATGCCTGGCCGCTCATACACTGCTCAAGGAAATCGGTACGAACTTCCTAGCTCTGTGTCATGCAGCTACACCTGTTTTGTAGTAATGAGTTGCATACTACGATGAACCTTGCCCTTGCTAGTAGCACTGCGTTGTATAGCCATGCCTGGCCGCTCTTACACTGCTCAAGGAAATCGGTACGAACTTCCTAGCTATGTGTCATACAGTTACACCTGTTTTGTAGTAATGAGTTGCATACTACAATGAACCTTGCCCTTGCTAGTAGCACTGCGTTGTATAGCCATGCTTGGCCGCTCTTACACTGCTCAAGGAAATCGGTACTAACTTCCTAGCTCTGTGTCATGCAGCTACACCTGTTTTGTAGTAATGAGTTGCATACTACAATGAACCTTGCCCTTGCTAGTAGCACTGCGTTGTATAGCCATGCTTGGCCGCTCTTACACTGCTCAAGGAAATCGGTACTAACTTCCTAGCTCTGTGTCATGCAGCTACACCTGTTTTGTAGTAATGAGTTGCATACTACAATGAACCTTGCCCTTGCTAGTAGCACTGTGTTGTATAGCCATGCCTGGCCGCTCTTACACTGCTCAAGGAAATCGGTACTAACTTCCTAGCTCTGTGTCATACAGTTACACCTGTTTTGTAGTCATGAGTTGCATACTACGATGAACCTTGACCTTGCTAGTAGCTCTGCGTTGTATAGCCATGTTTGGCCGCTCTTACACTGCTCAAGGAAATCAGTACGAACTTCCTAGCTCTGTGTGATGCAGTTACACCTGTTTTGTAGTAATGAGTTGTATTCTACGATGAACCTTGTCCTTGCTAGTAGCGCTGTGTGGTATAGCCATGCCTGGCCGCTCTTACACTGCTCAAGGAAATTGGTACGAACTTCCTAGCTCTGTGTCATGTAGTTACACCTGTTTTGTAGTAATGAGTTGTACTCTACGATGATCCTTGCCCTTGATAGTAGCGCTGTGTTGTATAGCCATGGCTGCCCGCTCTTACACTGCTCAAGGAAATCGGTACGAACTTCCTAGCTCTGTGCCATGCAGTTACACCTGTTTTATAGTAATGAGTTGTATTCTACGATGATCCTTGCCCTTGATAGTAGTGCTGTGTTGTATAGCCATGGCTGCCCGCTCTTACACTGCTCAAGGAAATCGGTACGAAATTCCTAGCTCTGTGTCATGCAGTTACACCTGTTTTGTAGTAATGAGTTGTATTCTACGATTAACCTTACCCTAGCTAGTAGCGCTGCGTGGTATAGCCATGCCTGGCCGCTCTTAAGCTGCTCAAGGAAATCGGTACGAACTTCCTAGCTCTGTGTCATACAGTTACACCTGTTTTGTAGTAATGAGTTGTATTCTACGATTAACCTTGTCCTTGCTAGTAGCGCTGTGTGCTATAGCCATGTCTGGCCGCTCTTACACTGCTCAAGGAAATTGGTACGAACTTCCTAGCTCTGTGTCATACAGTTACACCTGTTTTGTAGTAATGAGTTGTATTCTACGATGAACCTTGTCCTTGCTAGTAGCGCTGTGTGGTATAGCCATGCCTGGCCGCTCTTACACTGCTCAAGGAAATTGGTACGAACTTCCTAGCTCTGTGTCATGCAGTTACACCTGTTTTGTAGTAATGAGTTGTATTCTACGATGAACCTTGTCCTTGCTAGTAGCGCTGTGTGGTATAGCCATGCCTGGCCGCTCTTACACTGCTCAAGGAAATTGGTACGAACTTCCTAGCTCTGTGTCATGCAGTTACACCTGTTTTGTAGTAATGAGTTGTATTCTACGATGAACCTTGTCCTTGCTAGTAGCGCTGTGTGGTATAGCCATGCCTGGCCGCTCTTACACTGCTCAAGGAAATTGGTACGAACTTCCTAGCTCTGTGTCATGCAGTTACACCTGTTTTGTAGTAATGAGTTGTATTCTACGATGAACCTTGTCCTTGCTAGTAGCGCTGTGTGGTATAGCCATGCCTGGCCGCTCTTACACTGCTCAAGGAAATCGGTACGAACTTCCTAGCTCTGTGTCATACAGTTACACCTGTTTTGTAGTAATGAGTTGCATAATACGATGAACCTTGCTCTTGTTAGTAGCGCGGAATTGCACAGACATGCCTGGCCGCTCTTACACTGCTCAAGGAAATCGGTACGAACTTCCTAGCTCTGTGTCATACAGTTACACCTGTTTTGTAGTAATGAGTTGCATTATACGATGAACCTTGCTCTTGCTAGTAGCGCGGAATTGCACAGACATGCCTGGCCGCTCTTACACTGCTCAAGGAAATCGGTACGAACTTCCTAGCTCTGTGTCATATAGTTACATATGTTTTGTAGTAATGAGTTGTATTCTACGATAAACCTTACCCTAGCTAGTAGCGCTGCGTGGTATAGCCACGCCTGGCCGCTCTTAAGCTGCTCAAGGAAGTCGGTACGAACTTCCTAGCTCTGTGTCATGCAGTTACACCTGTTTTGTAGTAATGAGTTGTATTCTACGATGAACCTTGCCCTTGCTAGTAGCGCTGCGTTGTATAGCCATGCCTGGCCGCTCTTACACTGCTCAAGGAAATCGGTACGAACTTCCTAGCTCTGTGTCAGACAGTTACACCTTTTTTGTAGTAATGAGTTGCATACTACGATGAACCTTGCCCTTGCTAGTAGCACTGCGTTCTATAGCCATGCCTGGCCGCTCTTACACTGCTCAAGGAAATCGGTACTAACTTCCTAGCTCTGTGTCATACAGCTACACCTGTTTTGTAGTAATGAGTTGTATTCTACGATGAACCTTGCCCTTGCTAGTAGCACTGCGTTGTATAGCCATGCCTGGCCGCTCTTACACTGCTCAAGGAAATCGGTACGAACTTCCTAGCTCTGTGTCAGACAGTTACACCTTTTTTGTAGTAATGAGTTGCATACTACGATGAACCTTGCCCTTGCTAGTAGCACTGCGTTGTATAGCCATGCCTGGCCGCTCTTACACTGCTCAAGGAAATCGGTACGAACTTCCTAGCTCTGTGTCATATAGTTACATATGTTTTGTAGTAATGAGTTGTACTCTACGATGATCCTTGCCCTTGATAGTAGCGCTGTGTTGTATAGCCATGGCTGCCCGCTCTTACACTGCTCAAGGAAATCGGTACGAACTTCCTAGCTCTGTGTCATGCAGTTACACCTGTTTTGTAGTAATGAGTTGCATACTACAATGAACCTTGCCCTTGCTAGTAGCACTGTGTTGTATAGCCATGCCTGGCCGCTCTTACACTGCTCAAGGAAATCGGTACTAACTTCCTAGCTCTGTGTCATACAGTTACACCTGTTTTGTAGTCATGAGTTGCATACTACGATGAACCTTGACCTTGCTAGTAGCTCTGCGTTGTATAGCCATGTTTGGCCGCTCTTACACTGCTCAAGGAAATCAGTACGAACTTCCTAGCTCTGTGTGATGCAGTTACACCTGTTTTGTAGTAATGAGTTGTATTCTACGATGAACCTTGTCCTTGCTAGTAGCGCTGTGTGGTATAGCCATGCCTGGCCGCTCTTACACTGCTCAAGGAAATTGGTACGAACTTCCTAGCTCTGTGTCATGTAGTTACACCTGTTTTGTAGTAATGAGTTGTACTCTACGATGATCCTTGCCCTTGATAGTAGCGCTGTGTTGTATAGCCATGGCTGCCCGCTCTTACACTGCTCAAGGAAATCGGTACGAACTTCCTAGCTCTGTGCCATGCAGTTACACCTGTTTTATAGTAATGAGTTGTATTCTACGATGATCCTTGCCCTTGATAGTAGTGCTGTGTTGTATAGCCATGGCTGCCCGCTCTTACACTGCTCAAGGAAATCGGTACGAAATTCCTAGCTCTGTGTCATGCAGTTACACCTGTTTTGTAGTAATGAGTTGTATTCTACGATTAACCTTACCCTAGCTAGTAGCGCTGCGTGGTATAGCCATGCCTGGCCGCTCTTAAGCTGCTCAAGGAAATCGGTACGAACTTCCTAGCTCTGTGTCATACAGTTACACCTGTTTTGTAGTAATGAGTTGTATTCTACGATTAACCTTGTCCTTGCTAGTAGCGCTGTGTGCTATAGCCATGTCTGGCCGCTCTTACACTGCTCAAGGAAATTGGTACGAACTTCCTAGCTCTGTGTCATACAGTTACACCTGTTTTGTAGTAATGAGTTGTATTCTACGATGAACCTTGTCCTTGCTAGTAGCGCTGTGTGGTATAGCCATGCCTGGCCGCTCTTACACTGCTCAAGGAAATTGGTACGAACTTCCTAGCTCTGTGTCATGCAGTTACACCTGTTTTGTAGTAATGAGTTGTATTCTACGATGAACCTTGTCCTTGCTAGTAGCGCTGTGTGGTATAGCCATGCCTGGCCGCTCTTACACTGCTCAAGGAAATTGGTACGAACTTCCTAGCTCTGTGTCATGCAGTTACACCTGTTTTGTAGTAATGAGTTGTATTCTACGATGAACCTTGTCCTTGCTAGTAGCGCTGTGTGGTATAGCCATGCCTGGCCGCTCTTACACTGCTCAAGGAAATTGGTACGAACTTCCTAGCTCTGTGTCATGCAGTTACACCTGTTTTGTAGTAATGAGTTGTATTCTACGATGAACCTTGCCCTTGCTAGTAGCGCTGCGTTGTATAGCCATGCCTGGCCGCTCTTACACTGCTCAAGGAAATCGGTACGAACTTCCTAGCTCTGTGTCAGACAGTTACACCTTTTTTGTAGTAATGAGTTGCATACTACGATGAACCTTGCCCTTGCTAGTAGCACTGCGTTGTATAGCCATGCCTGGCCGCTCTTACACTGCTCAAGGAAATCGGTACTAACTTCCTAGCTCTGTGTCATACAGTTACACCTGTTTTGTAGTCATGAGTTGCATACTACGATGAACCTTG
The DNA here is from genome assembly GCA_030765055.1 of Mantis religiosa. Taxonomy (NCBI): domain Eukaryota; kingdom Metazoa; phylum Arthropoda; class Insecta; order Mantodea; family Mantidae; genus Mantis; species Mantis religiosa. The sequence continues at coordinate 264,148,279 of CM060947.1, read as the reverse complement.
ACCTTGCTAGTAGCTCTGCGTTGTATAGCCATGCTTGGCCGCTCTTACACTGCTCAAGGAAATCAGTACGAACTTCCTAGCTCTGTGTAATGCAGTTACACCTGTTTTGTAGTAATGAGTTGTATTCTACGATGATCCTTGCCCTTGATAGTAGCGTTGCGTGATATAGCCATGCCTGGCCGCTCTTACACTGCCCAAGGAAATCGGTGCGAAATTCCTAGCTCTGTGTCATGTAGTTACACCTGTTTTGTAGTAATGAGTTGTACTCTACGATGATCCTTGCCCTTGATAGTAGCGCTGTGTTGTATAGCCATGGCTGCCCGCTCTTACACTGCTCAAGGAAATCGGTACGAACTTCCTAGCTCTGTGTCATGCAGTTACACCTGTTTTGTAGTAATGAGTTGCATACTACAATGAACCTTGCCCTTGCTAGTAGCACTGTGTTGTATAGCCATGCCTGGCCGCTCTTACACTGCTCAAGGAAATCGGTACTAACTTCCTAGCTCTGTGTCATACAGTTACACCTGTTTTGTAGTCATGAGTTGCATACTACGATGAACCTTGACCTTGCTAGTAGCTCTGCGTTGTATAGCCATGTTTGGCCGCTCTTACACTGCTCAAGGAAATCAGTACGAACTTCCTAGCTCTGTGTGATGCAGTTACACCTGTTTTGTAGTAATGAGTTGTATTCTACGATGAACCTTGTCCTTGCTAGTAGCGCTGTGTGGTATAGCCATGCCTGGCCGCTCTTACACTGCTCAAGGAAATTGGTACGAACTTCCTAGCTCTGTGTCATGTAGTTACACCTGTTTTGTAGTAATGAGTTGTACTCTACGATGATCCTTGCCCTTGATAGTAGCGCTGTGTTGTATAGCCATGGCTGCCCGCTCTTACACTGCTCAAGGAAATCGGTACGAACTTCCTAGCTCTGTGCCATGCAGTTACACCTGTTTTATAGTAATGAGTTGTATTCTACGATGATCCTTGCCCTTGATAGTAGTGCTGTGTTGTATAGCCATGGCTGCCCGCTCTTACACTGCTCAAGGAAATCGGTACGAAATTCCTAGCTCTGTGTCATGCAGTTACACCTGTTTTGTAGTAATGAGTTGTATTCTACGATTAACCTTACCCTAGCTAGTAGCGCTGCGTGGTATAGCCATGCCTGGCCGCTCTTAAGCTGCTCAAGGAAATCGGTACGAACTTCCTAGCTCTGTGTCATACAGTTACACCTGTTTTGTAGTAATGAGTTGTATTCTACGATTAACCTTGTCCTTGCTAGTAGCGCTGTGTGCTATAGCCATGTCTGGCCGCTCTTACACTGCTCAAGGAAATTGGTACGAACTTCCTAGCTCTGTGTCATACAGTTACACCTGTTTTGTAGTAATGAGTTGTATTCTACGATGAACCTTGTCCTTGCTAGTAGCGCTGTGTGGTATAGCCATGCCTGGCCGCTCTTACACTGCTCAAGGAAATTGGTACGAACTTCCTAGCTCTGTGTCATGCAGTTACACCTGTTTTGTAGTAATGAGTTGTATTCTACGATGAACCTTGTCCTTGCTAGTAGCGCTGTGTGGTATAGCCATGCCTGGCCGCTCTTACACTGCTCAAGGAAATTGGTACGAACTTCCTAGCTCTGTGTCATGCAGTTACACCTGTTTTGTAGTAATGAGTTGTATTCTACGATGAACCTTGTCCTTGCTAGTAGCGCTGTGTGGTATAGCCATGCCTGGCCGCTCTTACACTGCTCAAGGAAATTGGTACGAACTTCCTAGCTCTGTGTCATGCAGTTACACCTGTTTTGTAGTAATGAGTTGTATTCTACGATGAACCTTGTCCTTGCTAGTAGCGCTGTGTGGTATAGCCATGCCTGGCCGCTCTTACACTGCTCAAGGAAATCGGTACGAACTTCCTAGCTCTGTGTCATACAGTTACACCTGTTTTGTAGTAATGAGTTGCATAATACGATGAACCTTGCTCTTGTTAGTAGCGCGGAATTGCACAGACATGCCTGGCCACTCTTACACTGCTCAAGGAAATCGGTACGAACTTCCTAGCTCTGTGTCATACAGTTACACCTGTTTTGTAGTAATGAGTTGCATAATACGATGAACCTTGCTCTTGCTAGTAGCGCGGAATTGCACAGACATGCCTGGCCGCTCTTACACTGCTCAAGGAAATCGGTACGAACTTCCTAGCTCTGTGTCATATAGTTACATATGTTTTGTAGTAATGAGTTGTATTCTACGATAAACCTTACCCTAGCTAGTAGCGCTGCGTGGTATAGCCACGCCTGGCCGCTCTTAAGCTGCTCAAGGAAGTCGGTACGAACTTCCTAGCTCTGTGTCATGCAGTTACACCTGTTTTGTAGTAATGAGTTGTATTCTACGATGAACCTTGCCCTTGCTAGTAGCGCTGCGTTGTATAGCCATGCCTGGCCGCTCTTACACTGCTCAAGGAAATCGGTACGAACTTCCTAGCTCTGTGTCAGACAGTTACACCTTTTTTGTAGTAATGAGTTGCATACTACGATGAACCTTGCCCTTGCTAGTAGCACTGCGTTGTATAGCCATGCCTGGCCGCTCTTACACTGCTCAAGGAAATCGCTACGAACTTCCTAGCTCTGTGTCATACAGTTACACCTGTTTTGTAGTAATGAGTTGTATTCTACGATGAACCTTGCCCTTGCTAGTAGCACTGCGTTGTATAGCCATGCCTGGCCGCTCTTACACTGCTCAAGGAAATCGGTACGAACTTCCTAGCTCTGTGTCAGACAGTTACACCTTTTTTGTAGTAATGAGTTGCATACTACGATGAACCTTGCCCTTGCTAGTAGCACTGCGTTGTATAGCCATGCCTGGCCGCTCTTACACTGCTCAAGGAAATCGGTACGAACTTCCTAGCTCTGTGTCATATAGTTACATATGTTTTGTAGTAATGAGTTGTATTCTACGATAAACCTTACCCTAGCTAGTAGCGCTGCGTGGTATAGCCACGCCTGGCCGCTCTTAAGCTGCTCAAGGAAGTCGGTACGAACTTCCTAGCTCTGTGTCATGCAGTTACACCTGTTTTGTAGTAATGAGTTGTATTCTACGATGAACCTTGCCCTTGCTAGTAGCACTGCGTTGTATAGCCATGCCTGGCCGCTCTTACACTGCTCAAGGAAATCGGTACGAACTTCCTAGCTCTGTGTCAGACAGTTACACCTTTTTTGTAGTAATGAGTTGCATACTACGATGAACCTTGCCCTTGCTAGTAGCACTGCGTTGTATAGCCATGCCTGGCCGCTCTTACACTGCTCAAGGAAATCGGTACTAACTTCCTAGCTCTGTGTCATACAGTTACACCTGTTTTGTAGTCATGAGTTGCATACTACGATGAACCTTGACCTTGCTAGTAGCTCTGCGTTGTATAGCCATGCTTGGCCGCTCTTACACTGCTCAAGGAAATCAGTACGAACTTCCTAGCTCTGTGTAATGCAGTTACACCTGTTTTGTAGTAATGAGTTGTATTCTACGATGATCCTTGCCCTTGATAGTAGCGTTGCGTGATATAGCCATGCCTGGCCGCTCTTACACTGCCCAAGGAAATCGGTGCGAAATTCCTAGCTCTGTGTCATGTAGTTACACCTGTTTTGTAGTAATGAGTTGTACTCTACGATGATCCTTGCCCTTGATAGTAGCGCTGTGTTGTATAGCCATGGCTGCCCGCTCTTACACTGCTCAAGGAAATCGGTACGAACTTCCTAGCTCTGTGTCATGCAGTTACACCTGTTTTGTAGTAATGAGTTGCATACTACAATGAACCTTGCCCTTGCTAGTAGCACTGTGTTGTATAGCCATGCCTGGCCGCTCTTACACTGCTCAAGGAAATCGGTACTAACTTCCTAGCTCTGTGTCATACAGTTACACCTGTTTTGTAGTCATGAGTTGCATACTACGATGAACCTTGACCTTGCTAGTAGCTCTGCGTTGTATAGCCATGTTTGGCCGCTCTTACACTGCTCAAGGAAATCAGTACGAACTTCCTAGCTCTGTGTGATGCAGTTACACCTGTTTTGTAGTAATGAGTTGTATTCTACGATGAACCTTGTCCTTGCTAGTAGCGCTGTGTGGTATAGCCATGCCTGGCCGCTCTTACACTGCTCAAGGAAATTGGTACGAACTTCCTAGCTCTGTGTCATGTAGTTACACCTGTTTTGTAGTAATGAGTTGTACTCTACGATGATCCTTGCCCTTGATAGTAGCGCTGTGTTGTATAGCCATGGCTGCCCGCTCTTACACTGCTCAAGGAAATCGGTACGAACTTCCTAGCTCTGTGCCATGCAGTTACACCTGTTTTATAGTAATGAGTTGTATTCTACGATGATCCTTGCCCTTGATAGTAGTGCTGTGTTGTATAGCCATGGCTGCCCGCTCTTACACTGCTCAAGGAAATCGGTACGAAATTCCTAGCTCTGTGTCATGCAGTTACACCTGTTTTGTAGTAATGAGTTGTATTCTACGATTAACCTTACCCTAGCTAGTAGCGCTGCGTGGTATAGCCATGCCTGGCCGCTCTTAAGCTGCTCAAGGAAATCGGTACGAACTTCCTAGCTCTGTGTCATACAGTTACACCTGTTTTGTAGTAATGAGTTGTATTCTACGATTAACCTTGTCCTTGCTAGTAGCGCTGTGTGCTATAGCCATGTCTGGCCGCTCTTACACTGCTCAAGGAAATTGGTACGAACTTCCTAGCTCTGTGTCATACAGTTACACCTGTTTTGTAGTAATGAGTTGTATTCTACGATGAACCTTGTCCTTGCTAGTAGCGCTGTGTGGTATAGCCATGCCTGGCCGCTCTTACACTGCTCAAGGAAATTGGTACGAACTTCCTAGCTCTGTGTCATGCAGTTACACCTGTTTTGTAGTAATGAGTTGTATTCTACGATGAACCTTGTCCTTGCTAGTAGCGCTGTGTGGTATAGCCATGCCTGGCCGCTCTTACACTGCTCAAGGAAATTGGTACGAACTTCCTAGCTCTGTGTCATGCAGTTACACCTGTTTTGTAGTAATGAGTTGTATTCTACGATGAACCTTGTCCTTGCTAGTAGCGCTGTGTGGTATAGCCATGCCTGGCCGCTCTTACACTGCTCAAGGAAATTGGTACGAACTTCCTAGCTCTGTGTCATGCAGTTACACCTGTTTTGTAGTAATGAGTTGTATTCTACGATGAACCTTGCCCTTGCTAGTAGCGCTGCGTTGTATAGCCATGCCTGGCCGCTCTTACACTGCTCAAGGAAATCGGTACGAACTTCCTAGCTCTGTGTCAGACAATTACACCTTTTTTGTAGTAATGAGTTGCATACTACGATGAACCTTGCCCTTGCTAGTAGCACTGCGTTGTATAGCCATGCCTGGCCGCTCTTACACTGCTCAAGGAAATCGGTACTAACTTCCTAGCTCTGTGTCATACAGTTACACCTGTTTTGTAGTCATGAGTTGCATACTACGATGAACCTTGACCTTGCTAGTAGCTCTGCGTTGTATAGCCATGCTTGGCCGCTCTTACACTGCTCAAGGAAATCAGTACGAACTTCCTAGCTCTGTGTAATGCAGTTACACCTGTTTTGTAGTAATGAGTTGTATTCTACGATGATCCTTGCCCTTGATAGTAGCGTTGCGTGATATAGCCATGCCTGGCCGCTCTTACACTGCCCAAGGAAATCGGTGCGAAATTCCTAGCTCTGTGTCATGTAGTTACACCTGTTTTGTAGTAATGAGTTGTACTCTACGATGATCCTTGCCCTTGATAGTAGCGCTGTGTTGTATAGCCATGGCTGCCCGCTCTTACACTGCTCAAGGAAATCGGTACGAACTTCCTAGCTCTGTGTCATGCAGTTACACCTGTTTTGTAGTAATGAGTTGCATACTACAATGAACCTTGCCCTTGCTAGTAGCACTGTGTTGTATAGCCATGCCTGGCCGCTCTTACACTGCTCAAGGAAATCGGTACTAACTTCCTAGCTCTGTGTCATACAGTTACACCTGTTTTGTAGTCATGAGTTGCATACTACGATGAACCTTGACCTTGCTAGTAGCTCTGCGTTGTATAGCCATGTTTGGCCGCTCTTACACTGCTCAAGGAAATCAGTACGAACTTCCTAGCTCTGTGTGATGCAGTTACACCTGTTTTGTAGTAATGAGTTGTATTCTACGATGAACCTTGTCCTTGCTAGTAGCGCTGTGTGGTATAGCCATGCCTGGCCGCTCTTACACTGCTCAAGGAAATTGGTACGAACTTCCTAGCTCTGTGTCATGTAGTTACACCTGTTTTGTAGTAATGAGTTGTACTCTACGATGATCCTTGCCCTTGATAGTAGCGCTGTGTTGTATAGCCATGGCTGCCCGCTCTTACACTGCTCAAGGAAATCGGTACGAACTTCCTAGCTCTGTGCCATGCAGTTACACCTGTTTTATAGTAATGAGTTGTATTCTACGATGATCCTTGCCCTTGATAGTAGTGCTGTGTTGTATAGCCATGGCTGCCCGCTCTTACACTGCTCAAGGAAATCGGTACGAAATTCCTAGCTCTGTGTCATGCAGTTACACCTGTTTTGTAGTAATGAGTTGTATTCTACGATTAACCTTACCCTAGCTAGTAGCGCTGCGTGGTATAGCCATGCCTGGCCGCTCTTAAGCTGCTCAAGGAAATCGGTACGAACTTCCTAGCTCTGTGTCATACAGTTACACCTGTTTTGTAGTAATGAGTTGTATTCTACGATTAACCTTGTCCTTGCTAGTAGCGCTGTGTGCTATAGCCATGTCTGGCCGCTCTTACACTGCTCAAGGAAATTGGTACGAACTTCCTAGCTCTGTGTCATACAGTTACACCTGTTTTGTAGTAATGAGTTGTATTCTACGATGAACCTTGTCCTTGCTAGTAGCGCTGTGTGGTATAGCCATGCCTGGGCGCTCTTACACTGCTCAAGGAAATTGGTACGAACTTCCTAGCTCTGTGTCATGCAGTTACACCTGTTTTGTAGTAATGAGTTGTATTCTACGATGAACCTTGTCCTTGCTAGTAGCGCTGTGTGGTATAGCCATGCCTGGCCGCTCTTACACTGCTCAAGGAAATTGGTACGAACTTCCTAGCTCTGTGTCATGCAGTTACACCTGTTTTGTAGTAATGAGTTGTATTCTACGATGAACCTTGTCCTTGCTAGTAGCGCTGTGTGGTATAGCCATGCCTGGCCGCTCTTACACTGCTCAAGGAAATTGGTACGAACTTCCTAGCTCTGTGTCATGCAGTTACACCTGTTTTGTAGTAATGAGTTGTATTCTACGATGAACCTTGTCCTTGCTAGTAGCGCTGTGTGGTATAGCCATGCCTGGCCGCTCTTACACTGCTCAAGGAAATCGGTACGAACTTCCTAGCTCTGTGTCATACAGTTACACCTGTTTTGTAGTAATGAGTTGCATAATACGATGAACCTTGCTCTTGTTAGTAGCGCGGAATTGCACAGACATGCCTGGCCGCTCTTACACTGCTCAAGGAAATCGGTACGAACTTCCTAGCTCTGTGTCATACAGTTACACCTGTTTTGTAGTAATGAGTTGCATAATACGATGAACCTTGCTCTTGCTAGTAGCGCGGAATTGCACAGACATGCCTGGCCGCTCTTACACTGCTCAAGGAAATCGGTACGAACTTCCTAGCTCTGTGTCATATAGTTACATATGTTTTGTAGTAATGAGTTGTATTCTACGATAAACCTTACCCTAGCTAGTAGCGCTGCGTGGTATAGCCACGCCTGGCCGCTCTTAAGCTGCTCAAGGAAGTCGGTACGAACTTCCTAGCTCTGTGTCATGCAGTTACACCTGTTTTGTAGTAATGAGTTGTATTCTACGATGAACCTTGCCCTTGCTAGTAGCGCTGCGTTGTATAGCCATGCCTGGCCGCTCTTACACTGCTCAAGGAAATCGGTACGAACTTCCTAGCTCTGTGTCAGACAGTTACACCTTTTTTGTAGTAATGAGTTGCATACTACGATGAACCTTGCCCTTGCTAGTAGCACTGCGTTGTATAGCCATGCCTGGCCGCTCTTACACTGCTCAAGGAAATCGCTACGAACTTCCTAGCTCTGTGTCATACAGTTACACCTGTTTTGTAGTAATGAGTTGTATTCTACGATGAACCTTGCCCTTGCTAGTAGCACTGCGTTGTATAGCCATGCCTGGCCGCTCTTACACTGCTCAAGGAAATCGGTACGAACTTCCTAGCTCTGTGTCAGACAGTTACACCTTTTTTGTAGTAATGAGTTGCATACTACGATGAACCTTGCCCTTGCTAGTAGCACTGCGTTGTATAGCCATGCCTGGCCGCTCTTACACTGCTCAAGGAAATCGGTACGAACTTCCTAGCTCTGTGTCATATAGTTACATATGTTTTGTAGTAATGAGTTGTATTCTACGATAAACCTTACCCTAGCTAGTAGCGCTGCGTGGTATAGCCACGCCTGGCCGCTCTTAAGCTGCTCAAGGAAGTCGGTACGAACTTCCTAGCTCTGTGTGATGCAGTTACACCTGTTTTGTAGTAATGAGTTGTATTCTACGATGAACCTTGCCCTTGCTAGTAGCACTGCGTTGTATAGCCATGCCTGGCCGCTCTTACACTGCTCAAGGAAATCGGTACGAACTTCCTAGCTCTGTGTCAGACAGTTACACCTTTTTTGTAGTAATGAGTTGCATACTACGATGAACCTTGCCCTTGCTAGTAGCACTGCGTTGTATAGCCATGCCTGGCCGCTCTTACACTGCTCAAGGAAATCGGTACTAACTTCCTAGCTCTGTGTCATACAGTTACACCTGTTTTGTAGTCATGAGTTGCATACTACGATGAACCTTGACCTTGCTAGTAGCTCTGCGTTGTATAGCCATGCTTGGCCGCTCTTACACTGCTCAAGGAAATCAGTACGAACTTCCTAGCTCTGTGTAATGCAGTTACACCTGTTTTGTAGTAATGAGTTGTATTCTACGATGATCCTTGCCCTTGATAGTAGCGTTGCGTGATATAGCCATGCCTGGCCGCTCTTACACTGCCCAAGGAAATCGGTGCGAAATTCCTAGCTCTGTGTCATGTAGTTACACCTGTTTTGTAGTAATGAGTTGTACTCTACGATGATCCTTGCCCTTGATAGTAGCGCTGTGTTGTATAGCCATGGCTGCCCGCTCTTACACTGCTCAAGGAAATCGGTACGAACTTCCTAGCTCTGTGTCATGCAGTTACACCTGTTTTGTAGTAATGAGTTGTATTCTACGATGAACCTTGTCCTTGCTAGTAGCGCGGAATTGCACAGACATGCCTGGCAGCTCTTACACTGCTCAAGGAAATCGGTACGAAATTCCTAGCTCTGTGTCATATAGTTACATCTGTTTTGTAGTAATGAGTTGTATTCTATGATAAACCTTACCCTAGCTAGTAGCGCTGCGTGGTATAGCCATGCCTGGCCGCTCTTAAGCTGCTCAAGGAAGTCAGAACGAACTTCCTAGCTCTGTGTCATGCAGTTACACCTGTTTTGTAGTAATGAGTTGTATTCTACGATGAACTTTGTCCTTGCTAGTAGCGCGGAATTGCACAGACATGCCTGGCCGCTCTTACACTGCTCAAGGAAATCGGCACGAACTTCCTAGCTCTGTGTCATATAGTTACATCTGTTTTGTAGTAATGAGTTGTATTCTACTTTGAACCTTGTCCTTGCTAGTAGCGCTGTGTTGTATAGCCATGCCAGGCCACTCTTACACTGCTCAAGGAAATCGGTACGAACTTCCTAGCTCTGTGTCATGCAGTTACACCTGTTTTGTAGTAATGAGTTGTATTCTACGGTGAACCTTGTCCTTGCTAGTTGCGCTGAATTGTGCAGCCATGCCTGGCCACTCTTGCACTGCTCAAGGAAATCGGAACGAACTTCCTAGCTCTGTGTCATGCAGTTACACCAGTTTTGTAGTAATGAGTTGCATAATACGATGAACCTTGACCTTGCTAGTAGCTCTGCGTTTTATAGCCATGTGTGGCCGCTTTTACACTGCTCAAGGTAACCGGTACGAACTTCCTAGCTCTGTGTCATACAGTTACACCTGTTTTGTAGTAATAAGTTGTATTGTACGATGAACCTTGCTCTTGTTAGTAGCGCTGTGTTGTATAGCCATGTCTGGCCGCTCTTACACTGCTCAAGGAAATCGTTACGAAATTCCTAGCTCTGTGTCATGCAGTTACGCCTGTTTTGTAGTAATAATTTGTATTGTACGATGAACCTTGACCTTGCTTGTAGCGCTGCGTTTTATAGCCATGACTGGCCGCTCTTAACACTGCTCATGGAAATCGGTACGAACTTCCTAGCTCTGTGTCATACAGTTACACCTGTTTTGTAGTGATGAGTTGCATTCTACGATGAACCTTGTCCTTGCTAGTAGCGCTGTGTGGTATAGCCATGGCTGCCCGCTCTTACACTGCTCAAGGAAATCGGTACGAACTTCCTAGCCTTGTATCATGCAGTTACACCTGTTTTGTAGTAATTAGTTGCATTCTACGAAGAACCTTGTCCTTGCTAGAAGCGCTGTGTGGTATAGCCATGCCTGGCCGCTCTTACACTGCTCAAGGAAATCGGTACGAACATCCTAGCTCTGTGTCATACAGTTACACCTGTTTTGTAGTAATGAGTTGTATTCTACGAGGAACCTTGTCCTTGCTAGTAGCGCTGAGTTTTACAGCCATGCCTGGCCGCTCTTACACTGCTCATGGAAATCGTTACGAACTTCCTAGCTCTGTGTCATACAGTTACACCTGTTTTGTAGTAATAAGTTTTATTGTCGGATGAACCTTGACCTTGCCTGTAGCGCTGCGTTTTACAGCCATGTCTGGCCGCTCTCAACACTGCTCATGAAAATCGGTACGAACTTCCTAGCTCTGTGTCATGCAGTTACACCTCTTTTGTCGTAATCAGTTGTATTCTGTAGTGAACCTTGCTCTTGCTATTAGCGCTGCGTTGTATAGACATGCCTGGCCGCTCTTACACTGCTCAAGGAAATCGGTACGAACTTCCTAGGTTTGTGTCACGCAGTTACACCTGTTTTGTAATAATGAGTTGCATTCCACGATGAACCTTGACCTTGCTAGAAGCGCTGCGTGGTATAGCCATGCCTAGCCGCTTTTACACTGCTCAAGGAAATCGGTACGTACTTCCTAGGTTTGTGTCACGCAGTTACACCTGTTTTGTAATAATGAGTTGCATTCCACGATGAACCTTGACCTTGCTAGTAGCGCTGCGTGGTATAGCCATGCCTGGCCGCTTTTACACTGCTCAAGGAAATCGGTACGAATTTCCTAGCTCTGTGTCATGGAGTTACACCCGCTTTGTAGTAATGAGTTGTATTCTACGATGTACCTTGCCCTTGCTAGTAGCGCTGCGTGCTATAGCCATGCCTGGCCGCTCTTACACTGCTCAAGGAAATAGGTACGAATTTCCTAGCTCTGTGTCATGCAGTTACACCTGTTTTGTGGTAATGAATTGTATCCTACGATGAACCTTGTACTTGCTAGTAACGCTGTGTGGTATAGCGATGCCTGGCCACTCTTACACTGATCAAGAAAATCGGTATGGACATCCTAGCTCTGCGTCATACAGTTACACCTGTTTTGTAGTAATGAGTTGTATTCTACGATGAACCATGTCCTTGCTAGTAGCGCTGTGTGGTATAGCCATGCCTGGCCACTCTTACACTGATCGAGAAAATCGGTACGAACTTCCTAGCTCTGTGTAATACAGTTACACCTGTTTTGTAGTAACGAGTGGGTATTCTACGATGAACCTTGTCCTTGCTAGTAGCGCTGTGTGGTATAGCCATGCCTGGCCGCTCTTACACTGATCAAGGAAATCGGCACGAACTTCCTAGCTCTGTGTAATACAGTTACACCTGTTTTGTAGTAATGAGTTGCATTCTAAGATGAATCTTGTCTTTGCCAGTAGCGCTGCGTTGTATAGCCGATGCCTGGCCGCTCTTACACTCCTCAAGGAAATCGGAACGAACTTCCTAGCTCTGCCTCATGCAGTTACACCTGTTTTGTAGTAATGAGTTGCATTCTACGATGAACCGTGCTTTGCTAGTAGCGCTGCGTGGTATAGCCATGCATGGCCGCTTTTACACTGCTGAAGGAAACCGGTACAAGCTTCCTAACTCTGTGTCATACAGTTACACCTGTTTTGTAGTAATGAGTTGTATTCTACGATGAAACTTGCCCTTGCTAGTATAGCTGCGTGCTATAGCCATGCCGGGCCGCTCTTACACTGTTCAAGGAAATCGGTACGAACTTCCTAGCTCTGTGTCATAGATTTACAACTGTTTTGTAGTAATGAGTTGTGTTCTACGATGTACCTTGTCCTTGCTAGAAGCGCTGCGTGGTATAGCCATGCCTTGCCGCTTTTACACTGCTCAAGGAAATCGGTACGAACTTCCTAGGTTTGTGTCACGCAGTTACACCTGTTTTGTAATAATGAGTTGCATTCCACGATGAACCTTGACCTTGCTAGAAGCGCTGCGTGGTATAGCCATGCCTTGCCGCTTTTACACTGCTCAAGGAAATCGGTACGTACTTCCTAGGTTTGTGTCACGCAGTTACACCTGTTTTGTAATAATGAGTTGCATTCCACGATGAACCTTGACCTTGCTAGTAGCGCTGCGTGGTATAGCCATGCCTGGCCGCTTTTACACTGCTCAAGGAAATCGGTACGAATTTCCTAGCTCTGTGTCATGCAGTTACACCTGTTTTGTAGTAATGAGTTGTATTCTACGATGTATCTTGCCCTTGCTAGTAGCGCTGCGTGCTATAGCCATGCCTGGCCGCTCTTACACTGCTCAAGGAAATAGGTACGAATTTCCTAGCTCTGTGTCATGCAGTTACACCTGTTTTGTGGTAATGAATTTTAACCTACGATGAACCTTGTAATTGCTAGTAGCGCTGTGTGGTATAGGCATGCCTGGCCACTCTTACACTGATCAAGAAAATCGGTACGGACATCCTAGCTCTGCGTCATACACCTACAGCTGTTTTGTAGTAATGAGTTGTATTCTACGATGAACCATGTCCTTGCTAGTAGCGCTGTGTGGTATAGCCATGCCTGGCCACTCTTACACTGATCGAGAAAATCGGTACGAACTTCCTAGATCTGTGTAATACAGCTACACCTGTTTTGTAGTAACGAGTTGTATTCTACGATGAACCTTGTCCTTGCTAGTAGCGCTGTGTGGTATAGCCATGCCTGGCCGCTCTTACACTGATCAAGGAAATCGGCACGAACATCCTAGCTCTGTGTAATACAGTTACACCTGTTTTGTAGTAATGAGTTGCATTCTAAGATGAATCTTGTCTTTGCCAGTAGCGCTGCGTTGTATAGCCGATGCCTGGCCGCTCTTACACTGCTCAAGGAAATCGGTACGAACTTCCTAGCTCTGCCTCATGCAGTTACACCTGTTTTGTAGTAATGAGTTGCATTCTACGATGAACCGTGCTTTGCTAGTAGCGCTGCGTGGTATAGCCATGCATGGCCGCTTTTACACTGCTGAAGGAAATCGGTACAAGCTTCCTAGCTCTGTGTCATACAGTTACACCTGTTTTGTAGTAATGAGTTGTATTCTACGATGAAACTTGCCCTTGCTAGTAGCGCTGAGTTGTACAGCCATGTCTGGTCGCTCTTGTACTGCTCAAGGAAATCGGTACGCAATTCCTAGCTCTGTGTCATGCAGCTACACCTGTTTTGTAGTAATAATTTGTATTGTACGATGAACCTTGATCTTGCTTGTAGCGCTGCGTTGTATAGCCATGTCTGGCCGCTCTTAACACTGCTCATGGAAATCGGTACGAACTTCCTAGCTCTGTCATACGGTTACACCTGTTTTGTAGTAATCAGTTGTATACTACGATATACCTTGTCCTTGCTAGTAGCGCTGTGTTGTATAGCCATGTGTGGCCGCTTTTACACTGCTCAAGGAAATCGGTACGAACTTCCTAGCTCTGTATCATGTAGTTACACCTGCTTTGTAGTAATGAGTTATATTCTACGATGAACCTTGACCCTGCTAGTAGCGCTGCGTTGTATAGCCATACCTGGCCGCTCTTACACTGCTCAAGGAAATCGGCACGAACTTCCTAGCTCTGTGTCATACAGTTACACCTGTTTTGTAGTGATGAGTTGCATTCTACGATGAACCTTGTCCTTGCTAGTAGCTCTGCGTGCTATAGCCATGCCTGGCCGCTCTTACACTGCTCAAGGAAATCGGTACGAACTTCCTAGCTCTGTGTCATGCAGTTACACCTGTTTTGTAGTAATGAGTTGTATTCTACGATGAACCTTGTCCTTGCTAGTAGCGCTGTGTGGTATAGCCATGCCTGGCCGCTCTTACACTGCTCAAGGAAATCGGTACGAACTTCCTAGCTCTGTGTCATGCAGTTACACCTGTTTTGTAGTAATGAGTTGTATTCTACGATGAACCTTGTCCTTGCTAGTAGCGCTGTGTGGTATAGCCATGCCTGGCCGCTCTTACACTGCTCAAGGAAATTGGTACGAACTTCCTAGCTCTGTCATGCAGTTACACCTGTTTTGTAGTAATGAGTTGTATTCTACGATGAACCTTGTCCTTGCTAGTAGCGCTGCGTGGTATAGCCATGCCTGGCCGCTCTTACACTGCTCAAGGAAATCGGTACGAACTTCCTAGCTCTGTGTCATATAGTTACATCTGTTTTGTAGTAATGAGTTGTATTCTACGATAAACCTTACCCTAGCTAGTAGCGCTGCGTGGTATAGCCATGCCTGGCCGCTCTTAAGCTGCTCAAGGAAGTCGGTACGAACTTCCTAGCTCTGTGTCATGCAGTTACACCTGTTTTGTAGTAATGAGTTGTATTCTACGATGAACCTTGCACTTGCTAGTAGCGCTGCGTGGTATAGCCATGCCTGGCCGCTCTTAAGCTGCTCAAGGAAGTCGGTACGAACTTCCTAGCTCTGTGTAATACAGTTACACCTGTTTTGTAGTAATGAGTTGTATTCTACGATGAACCTTGCACTTGCTAGTAGCACTGCGTAATATAGCCATGCCTGGCCGCTCATACACTGTTCAAGGAAATCGGTACGAACTTCCTAGCTCTGTGTCATGCAGTTACACCTGATTTGTAGTAATGAGTTGTATTCTACGATGAACCTTGTACTTGCTAGTAGCGCTGCGTTGTATAGCCATGCCTGGCCGCTCTTACACTGTTCAAGGAAATCGGTACGAACTTCCTAGCTCTGTGTCATGCAGTTACACCTGTTTTGTAGTAATGAATTGTATTCTACGATAAACCTTGCCCTTGCTAGTAGTGCTGTGTTGTATAGCCATACCTGGCCACTCTTACACTGCTCAAGGAAATCGGTACAAACTTCCTAGTTGTGTCATGCAGTTAAACCTGTTTTGTAGTAATGAGTTGTATTCTACGATGAACCTTGTCCTTGCTAGTAGCGCTGAGTTGTGTAGCCATGCCTGGCCACTCTTACACTGCTCAAGGAAATCGGTACGAAATTCCTAGCTCTGTGTCATGCAGTTACACCTGTTTTGTAGTAATGAGTTGTATTCTACGATGAACCTTGCCCTTGCTGGTAGCGCTGCGTGGTATAGCCATGCCTGGCCACTCTTACACTGCTCAAGGAAATCGGTACGAACTTCCTAGCTCTTTGTCATGCAGTTACATCTGTTTTGTAGTAATGAGTTGTATTCTACGATGAACCTTTTCCTTGCTATTAGCGCTGCGTTGTATAGCCATGCCTAGCCGCTCTTACACTTCTCAAGGAAATCGGTATGAACTTCCTAGCTCTGAGCCATGAAGTTACACTTGTTTTGTAGCAATGAGTTGCATTCTACGATGAACCTTGCCCTTTCTATTAGCGCTGTGTGGTATAGCCATGTCTGACCGCTCTTACACTGCTCAAGGAAATCGGTACGAACTTCCTAGCTCTGTGTCATGTAGTTACACCTGTTTTGTAGTAATGAGTTGTATTCTACGATGAACCTTGTCCTTGCTAGTAGCGCTGCGTGGTATAGCCAAGCCTGGTCGCTGTTGCACTACTCAAGGAAATCAGTGTTTTTACTTGTTATTTTGTTGAATCAAAGAGCGAAAGCTTATAGATAGAATTTTCATATTAAAGTTCACTAGATTCTTTGGTCTTGAGCCTCCGTTCCAGGAGGTTTATTATCCCACGACGGTAACAATCTATAGCTTTTGATGCAAATAATTCAGTGACATCCCCTTGCACTGATTTTAAGTTGTCAAACTTTCTTTAACGTAGAAAATGTGCCATGGGTCAAAACGATTATAATCTAATGTGCGAGATCAGGGCTGTACACTGGATGTGGTAGCAGTTCCATTCCTGCCAATTCCTGAATTTTTTCCATGGCTGTTCGTGAATTATGGCGTGTTTCATGATCCGTATCTATCGTCCGACCGTTTGGAGCAAACTCCCAGTGAATCAGGCGTTCAAAATTCCACCAGACACACAACATTACTTTGTGACCAAAGTAATTTAACGATTACTTCAATAGTTTGGCGCGCATCAAGCCGCCGTTTCAAGCTCTCAACTCTTAAATACCGCTTAAAGCTTGAAGGCTAACATTCGTATTATTTTTCCTCCTGGAAGTGTAAGAGGTCGCGATTTAAGTTCACTGCGCTTCTTAAAAGACCAAGTATTGCCAATTCGTCTACAAAAACTATCCACGAGGCGTGTCCGTAAAATAAGGTCTCCAATTTTATTTAATATAGAAAACATGTTTATTATCAATGAATGTCACATTGCTGTAAAGGTGGAACTCACAGCTATTTTTCAAGGTAATCACTATTGTGATCGATGTACTTTTGCATGCGCTGTGGCAGTTTTTGTATACCCTTGTCATAGCACTCTCCCGCCAAGTTGCGCAGGTAGCGCTCAACCTCGTTTTTCAAAACATCGTCGGTCTGGAAATGTGTTCCACCCAGGTGTGACTTCAACTCAGGAAACAGATGACAATCACTAGGTGCTAAGTCTGGACTGTCACATCCGAACTGGGTCAGGAGATCAACCGCTGTATGTGCAGCATGGGAACGAGCGTTGTCGTGATGACTCCCTTCGTCAGCATTCCTCTCTTTCAATTTTGAATGGTACGTCGCAGGTTTTTTAAAGTCCCACATAAGCTAGCGGCGTTTATTGTTGAGCGGTAGGCTTAAACTCGCACAACAATACACCTTTTCTGTCCTGGAACACACTGGCCATCACTTTGCCGGCAGAAAATGTCTATTTGTAATTTCGTGGCTTCGTCGAATTCCAATGCCGTTACTGACGAGGACATTCTTTAGTTTCTGGTGTTGTGTAGTGCACCCAGGTTTCATCGCCAGTGACAACTGAATCCAACAATTCCTCGCCCTGTTCTGCATAGCGCTCCAGGAATCATTGGGCCGATTTAACACGTTGCCGTTTATGGTCTTCAGTGAGCATTTTGGGGACCCACCTCGCACACACCTTGCGATAATGCAAAAGTTCGGTCAAAATCTTGTCAAGCGTAGTCTTGCTGAGTTCAGAGATACTTTTAAATACAGAGGATCTACTCCCACTATTCCTGGACCCCCTAACACCGAAAACCCGGGACTCCATCTACCCGGGAGCAGTGGAAACTCCGGGGATCTTTCCATGGGGCAATACCTTGAGTTTAAAAAGCCCCCCACCATCGACTACGACATCAACACGGGTGGAAGTGGATACGCCACTTACGAGCATCAACCTCACAGAGAAGACTACCGAAAACTTTGGTGGGGCCACCTGTTGATCTAGCACACCTTCTACTAGCTCTACAGGCTAGTAACCGGGAATTATGAGGCAACCCTCTACCCCCTCCGGGCGGACGTAGGCTGGCCTGAGGTACACAATTTCCCGTGGGTGTCGGGAACAAACTGCCCTCTCGAGTCTAACCCAATCCGAACAACTGCCTATTAGTCAGGGGCTCGAACGTTCGGCCCGAGGTTCCTCTAGTAACGTCAGATCTACCACGAGTGCTAGGGAACCGCAGCGCCCGCACCACGGCTGCTAAAGGGGACGGATCGCCTCCCCTACGGGATGACTTAAGGGACAGTGAGTCCAGAGGTTCTACTCCCATTAGTCCTGAACCCGTAGGAACTGGACCCGGGCCTCTTTCAACCAGGGAGTATCCCAGCTGTCCCAAAGGGCGCTCGGCGTCCTCCGTGGGGCTTTCCGTAGGGCAAGACCTTGTTACCTAACAAGCCCCCTCATCTGGTCCAAGGACACAAGACGGGATGGAAGTGGATACGCCACTTACGCGCACCAACACCAAAGGTGAAAACTACCGAGAACCTCGGTGGGGCCGCCTGGTGATCTAGCACACCTTCTACTAGCTTTGCAGGCTAGTACCCGGAAGAATTAATGGCTTCCCTCAACCCCGTCCGAAGACGTACCCGATTCCCACGGGTATCGGGAACACACTGCCCCCTCGAGACCATCCCAATCCGAACAACTCCCGAGGGAGAGGCTCAGATGTTCGGCCCGAGGTTCCTCTAATAACGTCAGAGGTACCACGAGTGCTAGGGGTCCGCAGCACCCGCACTTTGGCAGCTGAAAGGGACGGATCCCTTCCCCTACGGGGGCTTAAGGGACAAGTTCGCACAGCTCGGGAACAGTCACACGCTGATCCTTAAGTATTTCTTGCTCAACTTTTGCAATTGTTTCGGCTTAAACCGAAGGCCGACGAGAACGCTCTTCGTCATGGACGTCTGTACGTCCGTCTTTGAACTCTCTGACCCACTTTCGCACGTTTTTGACGTACATGCACTGTAGCCCATAGACTTCGCATAACTGGCGATGAATTTCTGTGGGGTTAGTGCCCTGATTCTCAAAAAACGGATCACTGCACGCAACTTGCACTTGGCGGCGGAAGTGGTAGGAAGGTCCATCGCAAACGGCTGCCCAGCCAAGATTAATGCTTGCAGCGGGTTCGTCATGTTGGGAATTTGAAGGGGTGAAACCAAGTTACATGCCAGTGTTGCCGTATCTCGCGTAATAGCGTTCCTCACAGCCCCAACGCTTTGGAGAGCTTATTTTTCGGACACGTTTTGTAATAAAATTCCTTCTACCAATTCCTTCTTTTGTTCTCATGAACCATTAACTTTCAAGAGAATCTCTTCTTCAACAATAGAAGCAGAAGTTCAGTTGATTTAATTTTTCACTGT
Source organism: Mantis religiosa (assembly GCA_030765055.1). NCBI lineage: Eukaryota > Metazoa > Arthropoda > Insecta > Mantodea > Mantidae > Mantis > Mantis religiosa. The sequence continues at coordinate 264,129,013 of CM060947.1, read as the reverse complement.
TAGTAAAATAAATTTTAACATATTCAGGATCTAATACCGTTATATACGCAGCTTTGCTTCAGGTGTTTGAGTGATTTCATTTTGTAAAATAAAGGTATACATCATAGTTGGCAGTACCGCCCATAATAGCTTATGTCGTGAAAGCTTTTTAAAATAATCTACGTAATATATGCCTGACACGACTTGAACGGGTTAATCTGTTACCGTCGAAACAAAAAATAAAAAAAATAGGGTGGGTTTAGGATGGTTTATGTGACGTCGCATTTAACACGGTGTTATCAGCCCCGGTGCGTAATTAATGACGTCATGTTGCGGTCGTGTCGCAAGGGCCGAGTTTCCGTGTCGAAATATGACGTTAATCTGGACGCTGACCTTAATGCAGCTGTTTATTATTAACGTAGTTTAGAATGCTTATTTTAATACGGTATCGGTTTACTCTATCTAGTTACGAGGGTGGGTCAAAAAGTTATCTGTCCTATTTTTTCTCTGTTAATTGACAAGAGAATTGAATCCAATTTACATAGCTTGAAAACTACAACATTGACGATTAATTTGTCATTATTCAATATAATCTCCGTCCTTTTCCACAGTATTGTTCCATCTTTTAACTAGGGAATGTATTCCAGTGTGGTGAAATACACGGTCTTGCTTCCTAAGCCATTGACGCACGGACGTTTCCCCAGCCTCCTCATCTTCAAAATGAATCCCACGATGAGCTTCCTTTAGTGGCCCGAACAGATGAAAGTCTGATGGTGCCAGGTCACTTGTCATCCCAATTTCTCAATTTCTGCAGTGGTGTAACGTCTGGTGTGTGGCCCTGTATTGTCATGCAAAAGAAGAACATCCGCCATAGTTTTTGTTGGACAGCCTCGGCGCAGACGTGATTTCAGCTTTTTGAGAGTTCTGACGTATTTTATGGAATTTATTGTGCATCGCTGCCCCAGAAAGTCTATCATAAGCACACCCTCTGCATCCCAAAACACGCCCACCTCGATAGCGTGGTGGTAGCATGTCTGCCTCACGTTCAAGAGGTCCCGAGTTCGAATCTCGGTCAGGCTGAGTTACCTGAATAAGGTTTCCCGGGGTTTTCCCTTGTCCTTCAAGACGAATGTCGGGTAACTCTAAGCTTCTTGTACCCTGGCCTCATTTGAGCATCATTTCACCCAATTCATTTACCGTCCGATATGACTTAACGTTGGAGGACATAAATTCAAAAATAAATAACTAACTAAATAAATAAATAAATAAATAAATAAAAGACGAATATGTTCGAGATCATAAAACGAGCCAGGTGAGAAGATGATTAGACTTTTCTGGCAGAATCAGAGAATTCTTGCCAAATACAGCATCAGTAACCATCCAAAAGCCACCTCCGAAAATGAAACATCTGTTGAGACCGGTGAAAGACAAACTGGACTTTCAAGTTCCGGAAGTGTTCCGCATTCCCTAGAAGGTGTTAATGCATACCATCTGCGACAAATATTTTTTTATGTAATTGAGAGTGTCTGAGATATACCTTGTTATTGGTTTGAGTGTCTCAATGCATATATTTTGCACAAATGTAAACACATTCTCATGTTTTCCTTTTCTGTCTTGCTCTCTCCTTTGTCTACGTACAAAGAACCAGTTTCCAGTCCGTCCTCGACTTTATTATCGCTTAAGTCACTGAATCTTGAATTGCCATTGTATAACTACATCTGAAATTTTATCTCGAATAAGTTTTTCTAAAAATAGTTGAAAAATGAGAAAATAGTGTAAGTATCACACATATTTTTAAGGGCACTGGGAGGGTATTTTTACCCAGACAAGGCTAATTTTACCAATATTAAAACTGGAATAGGCTGACCCCGTAGCTCAATCGTTAGAGCACCTGCCTGCCATGCTAGGGGTCCCGGTTTCGTTTCCCGGCGGTGGGGATGGGGATTTTTCTCCAACCAAGATAATTCCCCATCTTCCCCAGAGTCTGGAAGTATGAATGAGAGTGCGAATGTGGGTGTGATGTAATGATTAAAAAACCTAACGAATACGAGTCAACAGCTTCGATATGTTCCAAAGGAAAACGGCCGCCGATATGACCATTGTAGTTAAAGGCGGGGTATAAATGGAACAAGTTAAAAAAAAAAAACAAACAAAAAACTGGAATATATAGAAAACTAAACATTATGAGAAATTGAAATTCGGTTTGACTACTGTATAAGGATGTGTGAATTTAACTACTGTATAATATTTAAATTACGTTTACATAGGTCCATGCAAAAGGGGCATAAGTCACACCGTGTGTCCTGAAAAAATATTGTAGCCTATATTTCAGGTGCACTTTACTTGTAGGAATTTAAATCTACATGCAGCACGTTTTATCCTAAATAACCTAAGATACGGTTTTATAATATCAGCTAAATGAACATCACATATAGTTTATACTATGCACATGAAAAATTAATTATTTTTTATTAAAAAAAGATAATGTTTTCAAGGATTGAATATTTGTTTTCATCAATTTTATAAGTCAAATGAATGTCGAATGTGTTCAAGGAACATTGACAAATAACCACTACAAATTTCGTGTCAATATCGTTTATAGTTTTTGAGAAACATACACCTAAAGTATGAAGAATCAAGGTTTTGGGAAATCACGATCAAAAATTAAGCACCATTCTTAGGAAGGGGGAGGTATCATTACCCCGCCATCTTTAAATTTACGAATCAAAGGACTTTAATACCAACTGACAAACTATGCTATATATATCATTTTAAAGCTGAAGAATTGTATACTTTTTAACATTAAAAACAAAAAATGGATATTTTGAAACCTGTCGACATCCCAATGCCCTTAATAATATTATTTTGAGAATAAAGTTTATCCTGCTGCGTGTGTAATATTTTAGTTACAGTATAAAAACCAGTGGGCAGTGTCGCTGATTGGATTCTCTGACGTGGAGCGAGTTTATGCCGTCAGAAAGAGAAGTTATCTCCGAGGTAAAGGTTAAGTCAGAAAATTGGGAACCCCTGGTGGGAAGCGAGTGAGGTCCCTGTAGGCCTAACGAGGTAAATGCCAACGCCGTCGTATAACTTTAATTAACTAACAGCCCCAGAGTTAGGTTAAGGGGTGGAAGGGGTGAGAAAAACATTCGTGTACAAGAGCTGGTCGTTTGTACAGTTTTAGAGAACAGACCGCTGGGGGTAAAGGAGTTACAGATAAACTCCTACACGTGCAAATTATAGAGCACGTCACACTGACCCAGAACGAAAGAAAAAATACGGTTCGTAGGAATTTGTCCCCGGTTCAACTCCATTCGTGGTACTGACGTTCTCAGAAAACATTTTATACAGGGTGTGCTTTAGTAATCTCAAATACCTCCCAGCATCAAATGCTCTGTAGTTGTTAGGGGATTATTGACATCATCTTAACTTAATAAGTTGTTCTCTGATTTTTTATTGTCTTAGTTTGGTTGTTGATTGTGTGATATGATACAGAACAACAGTATTTCTGCCTAAGCAAGAACCTTCTATGTTCGAATATCCGTCAGGTTGAGTTACTTGCATGAGGCTTTTTCCGGGGTTTTCCCTTATCCTTCAGGACGAATGACGGGTAAATATAAGCTCCATGGCCCCTGGACTTATCTGAGCATCATTTCACCCAATTCATTCATCGTCCGATATGACTTAACGTTGGAGAACGTAAATTAAAAAAAAACATGACAGGGTCATAATATGTTTGACTTAACATCTTCTAATCCACAAATCTTTTAGCACTGTTACAGAACTGGTATTCAGGGTGCGTATCGTATGTTTAACAGGATTTCTAAAAGAAAAACTGACTTAACAACTTCTAAAACCGAGTGTTTCAGCTTCTACGTGGAATTTTTATGATTATCGTATTGGTTCCCAATGATTTCCTTCGCATCTGAATGCAGAGTTGTGTCTGCTGCTTTTCAGAAATGAGTTGCATGATTTAGTTGACGATGTGGCTCGAGACGCCGTTCAAAGAATCTAGTTTTTACACAATGGTGCGTCGGCACATTAGTACGTAATTTCTTGAACGATAAATTTCCGTATAGATCGATTGGTATAACAGAATTCATTACATGGTTGACACGAATCCTGTAACGCCGAGAAGATGCATCCGTATTAGATTTAACCAAATACGAAGCAATACAGAAATTTGCAAAGGAGTGTCTGATAATGTGGAATTAAATTCTTAGAAGATATATGGAAGCAGGATAAAACAGACCAAGCAAAGTTTCTTAAATTTCATTTTTTACATTTAACTGACAATAAATTATTTTAAGGTCCATATACAAATGAAACGTTTTGAGCTCTACGAAGTATTTAACAGCACATAAAACCTGCACTGTCTTCAGAGCGTGAGACGCGCTTATAGTAGGCCAGAGCCCAAATGTTTCAGGGGTCCATATTGACGTAATATAAAATGGGTAAGAAAGCATATAGGCATCTCTCACGTGTCTTTCACCTGCCTTAATGAAACGCTTGTTGTGTCAAGCAGGAGGCGCAATTCACTTGTTTCCAAGGTATTTCTGTAATTTGACGCACTTTACGCGTTAAGGGGTGCAAAAACTCTGACTCACGACATACGTATGCCCAAATAAGTTAGCTATTTACCTTGATATACTCCGATCTATAGTTTATTTTTTTTTCACCGCATGTCACTAATGTGTAGAGAATTACAGAGTGTATATAAATGAATATCGGGGTTTTAACTCTTTATAATATTTATTATATACGACTTGCAGTTATAAATAATATATCAAATAAAAAAGCAACTCAAACAGTTTTACCAAGAGCCTCATAAATGTTCAGTGTGACCACCATTTTTTCATTGCAGGCTGGCAGGTTGTTTGGAACAGCCCGAAGGGTGGTCAAGTCGTGTACCTGCTCTGGGAAGAGCTTTCCCACTTAGTGTCGGGATGTGGAAGTTGTAGGATGACGGTTGAAAATTAACTGGGTGTAGAGAAGGGAGGTAGCTTGTTGCTCCTCGAGGAATGCTGAACCGGGTGCTAGAGTCAGCGTGCACCGCTGGTGGAATAGTTAAAAACTTGGAAGAAGATAGGTCGAATTTTGAGTTTTCCAGATTAAATATTGGATAGCTGTAATTTAGTTTAGGCAGGAATGCGAATCATGTGGTTACCGGTAGTGACCGCAAGACATGCGGGGTACCCGGTATCGCTTTAAGCGACGCTCACGAGGTACATAGTCCCCAAGGGATCTGACTAGGGCGCTCTGGTGGTGAGGCAAACTCTCGAAAAATTTGGTGGCCCGGAGCCTAATTTCATCCTCCACATATCGGAGGGATGAAGCCTCGTGAAGTAGTCTCACGGGGAACCTTGTGCAAACAGAATAAATAATCCGAAGACATTTATTCTGTGCACGTTGGAGCAGTGCCAGGTTTGAACCTGCGGCCATACCCCAGACTTCGCACGCATAGAGCATGACTGGGAGGACCAGAGCCATAAAGAGGCGCAACTTTAGGGAAACAGACATCGCAGACCTAAGCACAGGGTATAGTGATACCACGGCACCACACGACCGATGAGCTCGCTCCCGGATGTGTTCCCGAAAAGTTAGGCGCTTGTCCAGCTTGACTCCCAAGTATTTGATTGAATTCTCCCAACTAATCCCTTGCCCAAAGTAGGTGAATGTGGGGAAGTTGGCGGGAATGCAGCGCTTGGTGAACAGTATCGCTTGGCTTTTCTCCGTGTTAATGGACAATATCCAAAGCGTGCACCAGTCCTGGAGGAGGTTTAAATAGCATTGAATGGGGTTGAAGGTTCTGCGTGGGTGTCTGTTTGACCAACCTTTGTCACACGTGAAGCGAATAAAATGGGTGGCTCCCAGTTCCACGTTGTCGCTGCAGTTTATAAAGATTAATATGGTAGCTCAAGGTTGAGCAATGAGGTTTCTCTCAGGGTATGCGTTGGTATGTATGAGTAAGGATGGTTCTAATGACAATTGAATCCCCGTTTCAAACTGGTCTAATGACTGCTTCCCTTTATCATAACATCAAACTCGAAGTTGCCGACCAAGAGTTACCAATATATCACTGTTTAGAGTGACTGTAGGTGGAATGCTTATTACTGGATAGTACTTAATTTGTTACGTATGAAACGACAGATCTTCTCTCATCGCTTCTGGTCTGCCTTCGACCAAGACAGAGAAACTTCTTACTCTCCCGCTAGCCGCGGACCGTCTGTCTTCACACTGTGCACAGCTGTGCGTGGGTGTGTAACTTTCATTTCTGAAGCCATGTCTTTTCACACAAAGTGTCCCTTTGTGCTAATTTGTCCATTGTGATTATTAGTCTTTGTCATGCCATTATTAAGGGTCCGAAGAATACCCTTTTCAAACAAAGCCAAGTCTATCCCTTAGAACTGTTGTTTCTCCAGTGTCTTTTGTTACACAGCTCAACCAACTGCACCTGTACGTTTCAAAACAAACATACAACACTACTTTGAAATCCAAAGTTTCCTACTCAAAGTTATGGCATTAAAAACAGATGTGAATGTTTCTATTTCTAAAGAAAACATTTTAATCAAAGAAAACCCGCTGACTTTTGAACCAATTAATCTTAAATTAGATTTTAACAAACAGTTACAAAATCTGAAATTTCCAAACTTGGACAACAACTCAGGAGAAGGAATTATGTGTGCACTGTTCTCATTCTATCAGTCAGCAGGATACCACACAACAAATTTTGATGCAGAAGTAACGGCTATTCATATTTCACTCCAACACCTTCTATACAGAATAGATAAATTCAAAAATGCTGTCATACGTTCTTATTCTAAAGCAGCATTATGTGCAATAAGTTAATATAAAATGAGGTCAATTCAAATTAAAGAATGTCATAAAATGATCCAAATGATCCAACAACTTCAAAAACTACAGAAAAGAATTATATTACAGTGCATACCTGCACATTTTGGAATTGCTGGAAATGAATCAGCTGATTTTCTGCCAAAAAGGTGCAAATTTAATTCAGAACAAAAGTAAAAACTTACCCTTTACATCCATAAAAAGATTAAGCCTAGCATTTGGCAACAAAGAAGAGGAAATGACTGAAGAACGTCTTCTAACCTGCGAAGTCCTACCTGCCGGATCCACTACACAGAAATATTGGAGAGCAAGAGAGCTAATGGCTTCATTGCCAAAGCCTAGCATTTGACAACAAAGGAGAGGAAATGACTGAAGAACGTCTCCTAACCTGTGAAGTCCTACCTGCCGGACCCACTACACAGAAACATTGGAGAGCAAGAGAGCTAATGGCTTCATTGTCAAAGTCTAGCATTTGAAAACAAAGAAGAGGAAATTACTGAAGATCATCTTCTAACCTGTGAACTACTAACTTCCGGACACACTACACAGAAATATTGGAGAGCAAGAGAGCTAATGGCTTCATTGCCAAAGCCTAGCATTTGACAACAAAGAAGAGGAAATGACTGAAGAACATCTTCTTACCTGTGAAGTCCTACCTGCCGGACCCACTACACAGAAATATTGGAGAGCAAGAGAGCTAATGGCTTCATTGCCAAAGCCTAGCATTTGACAACAAAGAAGAGGAAATGACTGAAGAACATCTTCTAACCTGTAAAATCCTACCTGCCGGACCCACTACACAGAAATATTGGAGAGCAAGAGAGCTAATGGCTTCATTGCCAAAGCCTAGCATTTGACAACAAAGAAGAGGAAATGACTGAAGAACATCTTCTTACCTGTGAAGTCCTACCTGCCGTACCCGCTACACAGAAATATTGGAGAGCAAGAGAACTAATGACTTCAATGCCAAAGCCTAGCATTCGACAACAACAACAACCTTTTAAATCCATTACGATTCTTTGCTCATTGCAATTCTTAATTTCGGTATCACACGGCACACATCAAGTTTATAGCCGAGTTCTTCCCAAACGTTGATAAGTGTGTATTCAGTAACTATAGCAACAGCTGCTTCAATCCGGTTTCTTAATTCAGGGAGGTCAGCTGGTAGCGCAGCCACGTACCCACGATCCTTGATGAAGCCCCAAAGGTAAAAATCGCATGGCGTTAGGTCAGGAGAACGTGGAGGCCATGCATAGCAGGCCCTGTCATTGGAGCCCTTGCGGCCTCTGCAGCGCCCGGGTACAGTGACGTTCAACCAATCGCGTCATTCGATATGCCGCCATCTTACTGGAAAATTAAGTTCTCTGGCTCATTTTCTTTCGACTCAGGGAAGAGCTATTGCTATAGTGTATCAAGCCGCGCCGTGGCCCAGTGGTTAGACCGCTTGGCTCTCACCAAGGCGGCCCGGGTTCGATCCCAGGCAACCGCAAAGTGAGATTTGTTGTGGACAACACGGTGCTGGGGCGGGTTTTCTCCGGGATTTCCGGTTTCCCCACCATCTCATTCCACCGGTGCTCCATCTTCATCTCATGTATCACCAGTGTCATCACCTGCGGTGCCGTATGTAGTAAAAGCGGGCGTTAAACACCACACATTTCACATTTCACTGTAGTGTATCAAGGTAAGAAGTGACAGTTACAGTAGGTTCACCAGAAAAGAAAGGCCCATAAACTCTTCGCCGGGATACGGCACAAAGAACATCCCCTTTAGAGGAATCTCGTTGCATTTGTACCATATCGTAAAGATCTTCTGAGCTCCAGATGCGTACATTATGAGTGTTAATATGTCCACTAAGATGAAAGGTCGATGCAACACTGAAGACAACACTATCCATGAAACAACATGTCGTTTGCGAAGTTGGCACATAATCCGCGGTCTGTCAGCTTTAGAGCCTGTTTTAACTTTAATCGGTTAGGACGTAGCCGTAAGCGTTTTGTTACAACTTTCCAAACAGTCGACACACGAACTTGTAATTCACGATTAGCCTTCCGTACTGATTTCTTTGGGCTACAAGTGAACGAGTCTTTCACTCGCTCAACTGTCTCTTTACTAACTCTTGGTAGTCCCGTTCTGTTCCCTTTACAAAGACAGCCCATATCTTCAAACTGATGATACCATCTACGAATGTTATTATCACTAGCAGGATCACGACCAAACTTAATGCGGAACGCACGTTGCATAATAACTACAGATTCGGTCTTTACAAACTGCAAAACACAAAACGCTCTCTAGCGGATTGCGCCAGGAAAATTGTACGCACATGCGCACTGCTGCCGACAAATAAAACTGATTTCATTTGACATACCATTTACCACTGCAAGTTTAATATAGCAAATATTATAAAGAGTTAAAACTCCGATATTCATATATATACATATATACACCCTTTGTATTCTCATAACAAATGCATATCCTCAGGAGACTGAAAACTTCACACACACACACACACACACACACACACACACACACACACACACACACACACACATACATATATATATATATATATATATATATATATATATATATATATATATATATATATATATATATATATGGGGAGATCCAAAAGAAACCGGATTGCTGTCATAAAAACTTTATTGATCAACATTTTTACAAAATAACTCCAGTGACTTTCAAAATACTCTCCATTAAAAGCGATGAACTTGTCAAGTCTCTTTTCCCACTGTTGGAAGCATGTTTAGAACTCTTTAAGTTTGATATTGTCCAGTGTCCTTTGCAAAGCTGTTTTTACCGCCTCCACATCGTCATAACGCTCCCCTTTTAGCGTTTTTTTCATTTGTGGAAATAGGAGAAAGTCGCACGGGGCTAGGTCCGGCGAATACTGTAACTTTGTGGGTTCGTGAAATGAAAGTCCAATTGCACAACTCAAAAATGTTCTTTATTTCCACCGACTTACAGTTAAACACTTGCCAATTACACAGAATTACGTAATTCACACAATTACGATTCACCAGTTCGTCCGTTACAATTCCACTTGCACTCGCGATTACGTAAACTCCGCCGACGCACGTACGCAGTCCGTCCCCTCACTGGGCGCTCCTCACAGCTGTTCGCCAAACACTGACTGACTTCCAGCCCGACGTGTTGCTTATATAGGGTGAGCTGGCCAATCTAGAAGTTTCTGGTTTCAGTGAATCACCGCGAAAATTCCAGAGGACAGGGGAAGGGGAAAGAGGGGTCAGCGACAAGTGACATTTCCGTAATCAACCTCTCAGTTAGTGACAGAGACTAATGGGAGGGTGTGGCTTGGCTGCCTCTGTCCCCTTCTCAGCTGTCGTTGGTTTGTGCCTTCCGCTAATTGGGTGACAATACGGAGCGTGGAGAACGACAGTCCATCTCTGAGATGCCAAATAGTGGGTCACTCGTAAGGCCGTGTGTGCTGGAGCGTTTTCGTGATGCAGAAACCAGTCACCTGATCGCCATAAGTTGCGGGCGTTTCCACTTTACATCCTCTCGCAGACGCCTTAAAACATCCAAGTAAAAGTGCTGGTTAACAGTCTGGCCAGGGAGTACGAATTCCCGATGCACAATTCCACGAACATAAAGAAAGTCAGTGATCATCGTCTTCACATTTGACCTCACTTGCCTTGCTTTTTTGGTCTGGGAGTGTTGGGAGTCCTCCACTGGCTTGACGGTTGCTTGGTTTCTGTGTCATACCCGTAACACCAGCTCTCATCCCCTGTAATGACTTTGTTCAAGAAGTTTGGATCACGTGCGGTCTATGTTTTCAAATCCTGATACACATTCATGTGGATGGTTTTGTGCTACTGTGTGAGAAGGCGCGGATCGTCTCATGTGCAAATCCTTCCTCAGAATCCGCTGGTACGAGTTCCAACTGATTCCCTGAAATTTGGTCGATGGTTTGGCGACGATCCTCGTTGATCTTTTGGGGGACCTTTTCAATGTTCTCCTCATTTCGCAATGTTGAAGTGCGTCCAGAGTGAACTTGGGGTCATCACACATCTCACCACGTTTAAAGCGCCCAAACCACTTGAAAACCTGTGTGTGGCACATAGCGTCCTCCTGGAAAGCTTCCTGAGGCATTTGTTGTGTCTTCGTTGCAGTTTTTTTTTTAAGAAGGAAACAAAATTTCACACGCACTCCTTGTTCTTTTAAAGTTGCCATAACGACTTCGCAGAGGTAACCCGTCAACAGTCAGAGAAATACAATACCACTCTATACTGACGCCGTCTGCACAGCTGTTTCATGAAGGTCTTCACACATAGTTTCGAACATAAAGCAGTATTATTATATAACAAACTACCCGATTGCATTAAAAGTATAACATCGGAAAAAAGGTTTAAACTGTCTGTAAAATCATTTTTAAGAGAAGGTTGCTATTATTCAGTGGAAGAATACTTAAAACATGATCAACATATCAATGCTTCCTAAAATGATGTTTGTAAACAAATACCTGTGCAACTTCGGAGGTGATACTTGTAATATTCAGAAAAGCTGTAAAAATTATCCTACTAAAAGTAATGTCACAGACAACAGATGAGTTTCTAAGAAGTAAAACTAAATAATAAAGTAAATATTAATTTTTTTGATAAAAATTATGTCTCTTACAGCCTACTTCTTAAAAATGTAATACATTAAACTATTATGTGACCTAAGTTGCCTTATTCTTAATTACTATTTGTATTATTATTCTTTTAATTACTACTGCATTTCTTTAATCACTATTGTATTATTTAATTACTATTGTATTATTTAATTACTGTTGTATTATTCATAATTGTATTGCTCATAAGAAATGTATTATTCTTATGGGTACAAATTTGACGAAGCCATGAATATTGTATATTCCTAAGGTGAATAAAACTATTTAACACCATCTAGCGTGAGAACTCTGCACTGCGTCTACGATTGGCAGCGGCCTCGAAGTCCGGTTTCTTTGTGGGCCCCCCCCCCCTCACACATATATTGTTGATACGCTGTTGAGTGGGACAGAAGATCTATGGTGTATAGCGGTATGGACAACATAAGACTGAAATAATGATTGTGTGTGGGGAGGTTAGTTCGGATTGAGCCGACTCGAGCCGACTACACCCTAATGAGCATCACATATTTCCAGTGTGACGACTCAGTTTAATGCACTACCTACAAAAAGTGCTAAACGCGCCAATTTGAAGATAATATATCTGCAGTAGGATGTGCTTTTGTTGTTTATGAAAACCAAACGGAACTAAATCACTCCATGTTTAAACTGTCACCTGAATGTTCTGTATTCCAGTCGGAGCTCTTGGCAATTAAAGAAGCTATAAAATGGTGTACTGTTAATGGGAACAGTGCCCGTATTCTTAGTGATTCACAATCAGCTCTACTCGCTATTAATGATAAATACAACTTAAATTCATTAGCACATGAAATCAGAACCTTGCTTCAAAACCATCCAGGACATATTTGCATGGGATGGGTTAAAGGACACAGTGGAATTTTAGGTAACGAGAGAGCTGAGTGCTGCAGAATCCAATCTTCCTGTGACATACTCTTTATGTCCTATTTCTACTGTAAGGAGAATAATACATCAACATATTCTTGAAGAATGGAACCAACAATGGCTAACAACTCCAAATGGAAGTTTAACAAAAACGTTATTTTTCCCTAGTGTATATGACAGAAGAAAATGTGAAACTCTTGTACCAAATTTTGTTTTGACACAATTTTTAAGTGGACATGGTAAATTTGGTGAATACTTATCACGTTTTCACTTAACATCCAACCCCGAGTGCATGTGTGGTGAAGAATTTCAAACTGTGGTTCATCTCCTTTTCTGTTGTCCCATTTTTTGGAGAGAAAGACAAGAATTAATATTCAAGCTAGACTCTCTAGGAACTGAATTTTCTGCTCCGCTCACATCTTTGCTAATGAAGCCACAACAGTATAAGTACTTCATGATGTTTATAAACTCAGTGTTTAAACGTCTGAAATAGTTTAAATTGATATGCATCAGATTATAACATATTTTCTTCCTTCTAGTATTTAAAATATTTTTGTTAAAATTGTGTATTTTTATGTATCAACTCTAACCCTAATATACCACTGTGTAAAATACGGTTCATAAATCTGGATAAATAAAAAAAACGTTCCTAAAGAAGTTTTCACTTCAAAATATTCCATGGAAAATTTAACTTGTATAGAGTAGTGAACATTTTGTGAAGATGATTTTTTGTAATCCTTGTGAGACGCTTAAATGCAAAGTTGTTTTATTTCTTCTCTCTGGCACGCACGCTTATTGACGTATAAAATGTTTTACCTTTATTTACCGAGGGACCTGATATATTATATTCCCAGTGGAATCTCTGTATTTGTGCTATCCAGTACGTGTGCGTGAGCTTTCTATCGAACCAACGTGGTGCAGGTAGATAAAGAGTGGCAGAGAGGAAAGAAAAGTACAGTTCAATTATTGGAGAATCGGTTAAGCAGCGGGGCTAAACAATGGCACTCTCGTCGAAAGGAGGTAGTGACTAACGTCATTAGGCCGCGCGAGCGAGCCAGAATAATCGCACCGACATGCACGACTAGACGTAATAGAATGCAATGAAATCGTGACGCTGATAGCGTGTGATTTCCTGCTAGTGGACACAATACTGCTGCGACTTTCCCACTCCAGTTTAACTGGGTTAGCTTCCCCCGCTTGTTTGTAGCCTTCCCAGTGACAAATCTCATATACAGAGGCCGACATAAGTATTAGAACGTAAACATATTTATTAATTATATCATTTTAAAGCTACACAGCGTAAGCATACGTAAATACAACTGGTGCAAAATAAATTAGAGCCTTCCGCTAAACATATAAACTCATAAATATCAACTCATAAATAAATCAAATATTCCTTTAAGAAACTTGGTTTTGTATTAAGGAACTGTAGGGACTTAAAATATACTCAAGTTATGCTAATTCTCTACAAAAGCCTTGTCCGTAGTAATTTGGAATATGCCTCAATTGTATGGTCACCAATATATAAATGTCACAACAATCAAATAGAGAAGATCCAAAAAAGGTTCCTCAGATACTTACATTACAAAACTCACGGTGTTTTTACTTATAATCAGAACTTGCCTTATAGTCAATTGCTTAACGAATTCAAAACAGTCTCACTCTCTGATCGTAGAACAATAGCCGAACAATTATTTCTGTACAAACTCATAAACGGCTTGGTATCCACTGCAGAACTGCTTGACAGAATATGTTTTAATGTGAGTTCTGCTAATTTTAGAAATCGTCAGCTCTTTCAATTTAAGACTCCCAAAACAGTATCCCATAAAAATTCTCCCGTTGTTAGGTTGTGTGCGAAATACAATAAACTCTCTACTAAAATAGAGCAGGATTTTAGTTTAACTTACGAGCAGTTTAAAAAACAATTAAATATGGGAATTATTTGCATGTGATTTTCAGTTGTATTGCATAATGAGTTTAACATTTGCAATTCTAGTCTTATATAGTAGTTTAATATGTTTCATTTTTATTCTTAGTTTTTTAATATTTTATTCCATTAATTGCATTCTCTTTCTTTTATATTCAACTTTGATCAATTATTGTTTACTCTGTTGTATCACTTATTTGCTTGATTAGTATACAATTTGCAATGTCTTGTCTTCAACAATAGCTTAAGATATAGTGTATTTTTAGTTTCTCTGTATTCCTTTTTGTATTTCTGATTTGCATTTAGTCAAACTTGTGTAACTAAATTGCATGTAGCTACTGTAATTGGAGCTTTGCTCTGTTGTAGCACAAATGAAGAAAATAAAATAAAATAAATAAATAAAATAAACTGAAACTAATTTACACTACAAGGAGAAACAAAACGGTTGCTTTAAATCAAGACATAGATAAGTACTCGAAAAGAGAACAGCTAGTCACGGTCATCATTTTTCGCAAAAAAATTCAAACTTATTATATTCTGTTAGTTCAATGTGAAACAAACACGCCGTAGTAGTTTCATTGTTTGTAATCCTAATTTCCGCCAGTGACAACCAGGCAATTTCAGACATGTTCAGTATCGCCAACCGCTGCAATGGAGGTAACATTGAAATTCTGTTTTCGTCTCAACAAATCTTCAGTTGAGGCCTATAAAATGTTAGAGGAGGCCTATGGAGAGTCTGTTCTTCCCTACAGCACAGCTCGAAGGTGCCTTAAAATGTTTAAAGAGGGGAGACAATCAATTTCAACGGAAGGCGGACCCGGTGCTCCAGTTACTGCTCTTACGGAAGAAAACATGAACACTACTGCTGCCATTCTGAGAGAGGATCGATGAATTACCTTAAGATCACTTTCTGAAATACTGAGCATTTCATTGGGTGCCCCTCACACGTTGGTGACAGAAACATTACACATGAGACGTGTTTGTGTGCGATGGGTTCCAAGACTGTTGATTCCCGAACAAAAGGACATTCGCATGCAGATAAAGTTGATGTTAGAGCAAGATCCAAAGTTTCTTTCAAACGTAATCACTGCTCATGAAACTTGGCTACATCATTTAGATCCTGAGAGCAAACAGCAAAGCTCAGTGTGGAAATCTCCTTCATCACCAACCCCCAAAAAGCAAAAGTGGTTGCTTCTACTGGGAAAGTTATGGTCATCTTATTCTTTGATATTCATGGAATGATTTATCAGTTATACCTGCACACACGTCAGTAACTGGACAATACTACAGGGATGTCCTGAAAATATTGCAAGTCCATATCAGGCACAAAAGACCACATTTCCGTGAAGCAGGCTGGATGCTGTGCCACAATAATGCGCGGCTGCATATTGTCAATATTGTTGCTGAATATCTTGGAAACATCAACGTGAAGTGCATCCCTCACGCTCCCTATAGTCCGAATTTAGTCATCAGAAGCAGTGGTGAGGGCTGCGGAGTTGGTTTTGAGAAATGTCTCAAAAATGGCAGAAACGCTGAGACAAGTGTATCGCATTCAGGGGAGACAATTTTGAGTGGGACCATCAAAATTATTAGGATGAGTAAAGGTACGTTCTCAAAATGGAATTGTGCTCATTCCTTATTGAACTGCCCTGGTAATTATCTTGCCCTTTCTTTGACTTACTGTTGATAATCGTTTCGGCATTGTCTGTATGTGTTGTTTAGTGACTGCAGAGTCCATATTTATCCATTCTGTTTAAAGAAGTTCTTTCAGATGTTCCTTGCTTCCTAACACGTTCCTCGAGTACCTTCCAGATGTTCTCTATAGGATTTAAATCTGGAGATTGGGGCGGTGTCTTCAAAGTGTGAGGAGTGTTGTACACGATCCAAAGCATACAATTTTAGCAGTATACTTCGGATCATTGTCCTGCTGGAAGTAATAATCATGTCCTAATCCCAGCTTCTCTGTATTTTTTTTAAGATTGTTTTCAAGAATTCTCTTGTACTCAAATTTGTCCATGATCCCATCCATGAACACCAGTTCCCCAAAACCAGAAGAAGCTATACAGATCCATACCATCATACTACTGAAAATTTGTCTTGATAGAAAGTAATTTTCATCAAATGAAGAAGTGATAGACTACGTCAAGGAGTATTTTGCAGACTTTCACGGTAGCTATTTTTAAGACGGGATAAAAAGCAGAACATCGCTGGAGAAGTGTATAGCCAAATATTGAATTTTTCAACCTGACTCTATCTTTCCATACTTTAGCCTACACCGGTCAGTGTGAAAAAACAATTAATCTAATTTAATTGACCTAATGGTGATTAACTATGAAGCCCGGGCCTTGAAGTACTTACAGCATAGTAAGTCGTCATTAAGGTAGTTGTCTGATGTGTTTATGAGAACTCCTAGTGGTTTACCGGGAAAAACACGAGTCAGTTGTACCTAATAGTGGTCCGAACTATAAAGCCCGGGACTTAAAGTACTTACAGCATAGTAAGTCGTCATTAAGGTAGTTGTCTAATGTGTTTATGAAAACTCCTAGTGGTTTACCGGGAAAAACACGAGTCAGTTGTATCTAATAGTGGTCCGAGCTATAAAGCCCGGGCCTTAAAATACTTACGGCATAGTAAGTCGTCATTAAGGTAGTCCTCTCATGTGTTTATGAGAACTCCTAGTGGTTTACCGGGAAAAACACGAGTCAGTTGTACCTAATAGTAGTTCGAACTATAAAGCCCGGGCCTTAAAGTACTTACAGCATAGTAAGTCGTCATTAAGGTAGTTGTCTCATGTGTTTATGAGAACTCCTAGTGGTTTACCGGTAAAGACACGAGTCAGTTGTACCTAATAGTGGTCCGAACTATAAAGCCAGGGCCTTAAAGTACTTACAGCATAGTAAGTCGTCATTAAGGTAGTTGTCTCATGTGTTTATGAGAACTCCTAGTGGTTTACCGGGAAAAACACGAGTCAGTTGTACCTAATAGCGGTCCGAACTATAAAGCCCGGGCCTTAAAGTACTTACAGCATAGTAAGTCGTCATTAAGGTAGTTGTCTCATGTGTTTATGAGAACTCCTAGTGGTTTACCGGTAAAAACACGAGTCAGCTGTACCTAATAGTGGTCCGAAATATAAAGCCTGGGCCTTAAGGTACTTACAGCATAGTAAGTCGTCATTAAGGTAGTTGTCTCATGTGTTTATGAGAACTCCTAGTGGTTTACCGGGAAAAACACGAGTCAGTTCTACCTAATAGTGGTCCGAACTATAAAGCCCGGGCCTTAAAGTACTTACAGCATAGTAAGTCACCATTAAGGTAGTTGTCTCATGTGTTTATGAGAACTACTAGTGGTTTACCGGGAAAAACACGAGTCAGTTGTACCTAATAGTGGACCGAACTATAAAGCCCGGGTCTTAAAGTACTTACAGCATAGTAAGTCGTCATTAAGGTAGTTGTCTCATGTGTTTATGAGAACTCCTAGTGGTTTACCGGGAAAAACATGAGTCAGTTGTACCTAATGGTGGTCCGAACTATAAAGCCCGGGCCTTAAAGTACTTACAGCATAGTAAGTCGTCATTAAGGTAGTTGTCTCATGTGTTTATGAGAACTCCTAGTGGTTTACCGGAAAAAACACGAGTCAGTTGTACCTAATAGTGGTCCGAACTATAAAGCCCGGGCCTTAAAGTACTTACAACATAGTAAGTCGTCATTAAGGTAGTTGTCTCATGTGTTTATGAGAACTCCTAGTGGTTTACCGGAAAAAACACGAGTCAGTTGTACCTAATAGTGGTCCGAACTATAAAGCCCGGGCCTTAAAGTACTTACAACATAGTAAGTCGTCATTAAGGTAGTTGTCTCATGTGTTTATGAGAACTCCTAGTGGTTTACCGGGAAAAACACGAGTCAGTTGTACCTAATAGTAGACCGAACTATAAAGCCCGGGTCTTAAAGTACTTACAGCATAGTAAGTCGTCATTAAGGTAGTTGTCTCATGTGTTTATGAGAACTCCTAGAGTTTTACCGAAAAAAACGGGAGTCAGTTGGAGAATTTAATGTCATATTGGCACGTTGGCCATAGTACCTCAATGAATAGAGCGTTTGGACGGAGACCAGTAGAACCGTGGTTCAAATCCTGGCTATGGCATTGAATTTTTCAGTCTGACTCTATCTTTCCGTACATGAATATACTTCATAAGGAGAACAAATATTTATGAAGTACTTTGATTTTCTCACTTAAAAAGAACTATGAAGTTTCGAATGGTTTACTGATGCAGCACGTCATATAATTCACAGTAACTGCACATAAATAGTAAAAGCTACTTGCACCAGTTTAAAAATTTGCATAATATTGTGAAATAATTTTTTTAACTTAAAGCAACAAGTTAAAAAGTTAGTAAACTGTAAATTTCCGCTTAGATTATCATATATTTCCATTTCGGCCGCGTTTTATATAAGTACGTGTATCCTTAAACGAACTTCATGTAGCGAGAAGAGAATTACATGTCATAATGAGCACGAATATGTCACATGTGTTCTGGTTAAAACATCTGCCTGAGCACTGATGCCTCAGTTAACTTTGTGAAAGACAGTAAACAAGTGCAATTCCTGCAACTTACATTTTTCGGGTCGGTACAACATGCAACAGCGAACGAATACAAACAACTAGCAAAGTTTTATATCTAAGTGCATAAACTGTTTTATGACCGTAAACATATTTAGAAAACAAACTTACAGGTGCATAAATATAACGTTTGATGAATTACGCTAAGATTGCTTTCGCTGTTCAGTCTTGTAAAGGGGCAATTTTATAAAGTTTAACCTTCATCTTCATACTTGATGCTACTACACATTTCCTTGCACAATAGAATCGCCCTTCATCGAAATACTCTTTGTATAGACAATATTTGTTTTTATAAAAAGGGCAGTAACGTTTTTTAAATAGAATATCACATCAGTGGTTCAAAATTAGGTAGGCTAAAATAATTAATACTCAAAATTTGCATTTATTATCCTGAAAACTGATATTATGTTTATTTTAACTTTTTTATATTTTTTGTTATTATTTGATGTTTCTTTATTAGGGAACTACAAGTAAGTGATTGTTAAACACATCTATACACTCTGTCTTTTAAAAGAATGTACGTGAAGACATCAAGCAAGGGACAGGAATGGTAAGAGGCGATGCCAAAATTAAGGGATGCAAATTAAGCCATCGTAATAATAGATTATAATAATTATAATAATAATTATTATTAATAATAATAATTCCAAAGTAATTGTTTATCTCTCTTACAACTCGTGCAGGCAGGTGCATTGTGTTCAATACACACTGTGGAACCTCACGAAACAGATGCTCTTCACGTATCTTCTTTTAAAATCATTCTTTTATATACATTTGAACACAAAACATGTAAATTACAGTATTAGAGTATAACATGGAAGTTAATCGCAACTTCGCTGACATAGAAATATTGTGCTATTAAAAATGTCGTTTCAAATTGGTATGTTCTGTGTCACTGGAATGATCCTTTTTCTATTCCTGGAACACGACTCCTCTAGCGAAGCAAGTGATCGAGCTGAAGACCTTCTTGGGTAATGCACGCCCTCAGGGACTTTATAATTAAATTATTGTCGATTCGGTTTTCAAGTTTTGATGAACATAAAAGGAAGTATTTACACTGCTGAGACTTGAACCTCTGTCATTGGGTGTTAGAGTACAGTAGACGTCATAATCCCATTGAGCTATTTCGAGACTTGACTGAAAGTACGTTCTTGGTTCAGTAGTGCGACTTGTATATCTGGCGATATTCCTTTGTCACCTAGCGAGTTCTCGTACTTGATTTAGTCTTTTAAGACACCTTTAATCATTTGCTGGGTGTTTTAATATTATTACATAAATGGTAAAAGCTCTTATGTACGAGCTGCGTCCAGAAAGTAAGTTCTGTTTGGTAATAAAATTAAATTGTATACAAATACAGAAACGTGAATTATTGCACAAAATTCTACAAATCTTAAACTACTTTTCCACATAACTGCCGAAATTTTGCAGGCATTTGTCATAGCGAGGCACAAGTTTCTGTATACCTTCTTGATAGAAGTTTGCCGTCTGTGTCTTCAACCAGTTGGAAACATTTTCTTTCAGCTCTTCGTCATTGTTGAAGTTTTGACCGCCAAGGAAAGATTTGAGATGCAAAAACAGATGAAATTCGATAGGAGCGAGGTCAGGGCTGTACGGGGGTTGGTCAAACACGTCCTAGCCAAATCCCTGTAGGATGTATTCCTTGCATTTGAAGTGTGTGTTCGTGCGTTATCGTGAAGAAACACAACACCTTTCTCAATTGGTTTCACTTTCCTAGCATTTAGAAAACGAATCACAGATCTGATGTCACAAGCGGCGAGATTTTCAATCAACACCGATATTGTAAACAAGCACAACAAAGCGTACTTGGCTGACAGCGATATCACAATGGCACGCAGTTCTCCTCCTTGATACAGAGCGTCTTCCGCGAACTTAAGGAACTGCGATCGCAGCGCTGCATTGCAGATGAATTGAAACAGAACTTACTTTCTGTACGCCCCTTGTTTCTTAATTGAGATGCATGGGACGTGGTTTTAGCAAAATGTAAGTAAACCATTGTTTAATAATATTGTGACTTTGTGGGCTCGTGAAATGAAAAGTCCAATTACACAAACTCAACAATGTTCTTTATTTCCACCGACTTACAGGAGAACACTTGCCAATTACACAAAATTACGTAATATACACAATTACGATTCACCAGTTCGTCCGTTACCGTTCCGATGCACGTACACAATTACATAAAGGCTTCCGTTGCACAGTCTTCTCGTTCATTAACACGGCGCTCCTTCGCTAGCACGTCAAACACTGACTGACTGACTCGCTGCAGCCCTTTTTATAGGCATCTCGCCGTCTTCTCGACTTCTCTAGTTTCCATGCGAAGATTCCAGATGATAGGAGAAGGGGTGAGAAACGTCCAGGGACGAGTGACATTCCCCTAATCACCCCTCAGTTAGTGACAGCGACTAATGGGAGGCGTGGCTCGGCTGCCTCTGGTTTCCTCACAGCTGTTGCCGTCATGCCTTCCGCTAATTGGGTGACAATATGTCTGTGTTGACTGTACGGATGAGGCGTATCTCTAAATTTCTCCTAATTTTTGACAGCGAATCCCTGTTCTAAGTACAAGAATCCATCATTTTCTTTTTATCTGACGTTGTTAGTGTACTCATGTGATAGGTCCAGGTGTTTACTGAATTACTTTGCCATGCATACTCTAATAAAAAGTTTGTAAAGTCACCTGGTAACTGGAATTCGCTCTCAGTAAAGCAGTCGTATGTTTTTGAGATGTACTTTATCGAGCAGTACGTTTTGTCCCTTAAACTGCTATTCAGCTGAACTTTTCGCATTGCTTTCTCTAAAAACGTCAAGTAATACAGTTTAGTAAGCACAAAACTGGACTAAAGCTCAAATGCCGTTTGATGGGTGGCCTACCTTACAAATAAACAAGGCTTAGTTGACTCACCTGGTATAATTTCAGGTCAGTATCATGACAGACATGAGGGTCAAGTGTAAAAACGTTTAGTGGTGTGCTTCCATATATACTGCAATTCTGGTGCAGCATTTGATCTTTGTTGTTTTGTCTTCTTAAAATATTTTCTTCCCTTTACCTATTAAACAAACTTTTAAATAGAGGTATTGAAGCTAGGAAAATTAAATTTGCCACAGCTATATATATATATATATATATATATATATATATATATATATATATATATATATATATATATATATATATCTGAGGTTTTTCAAAGAAATCCCCTAATTAATAGTTGAGCAATAGAGGATTATCTTCTCCAGGGCATGAATGGAATTTCAAAGCCATCACTTAGCAACCAGCTTTTGAAACATTTGACAGTCGTTTAAGATGAGAGTTGGGTTAAAATTCACTTGTTTAATTTTACATTTTACTATAATTTCATCGCTCTAGATTACGACAACAATGGCGATGAGCTAAAAGAAAATGTTTCCAACTGGTTAAAGACACAGGCGGCAAACTTCTATGAAGAAGATATACAGAAACTTGTGCCTCGCTATGACAAATGCCTGCAAAATTTCGGCAGTTATGTGGAAAAGTAGTTTAAGAGTTGTAGAATTTTGTGCAATAAATAATTTTTCTGCATCTTTACGCAATTTAATTTTGTTACCAAACAGAGCTTACTTTCTGGACGTACCTCGTAGAATAATTGGAAGAGAAGGTCGTGCGACTCGATATGACATTTTATTTTACATTTGAAATACATGTAACCTGTTGATTAAAACAGATGATTCAGAGCTATAAAATATATATATATATTTTACATGAATAAACTTATCAAAGCATGAAAAACAGAGATCATTTTATAGGAAAACATCCCCGTGTAATGGTCTGAAATTTGGTGTTAATGAAATTGCGCGGGCCGCTTTGAAAACTGACTGCAAATTATTTTTGATTCGTATACTCTTTAAATAATCACGATATAAAATATCTCAAATAAACTGAAAATATTCTGTTTATTCAGTGCACAGTCCGTTATGAATATTGCGTAATAATTGAATATTTTATTGATATAGCGAATGTTTATGCAGCGGTTCTGTATAGTTAACGTTAAAAGTGATAACATCGCCATTGATGCCTACCCATCTGCATGACTACACGAGTAATGAGGTTTCATATGCGTCATTTCCCTCGTTACATCGTTTAATTTCCCTTAAAATCAGATAACGCTACCACTTTTACCAAAGTCTGACACTATTTTCACCTGAACCGTATTCACTTTGCAAGGATATATTTGTAGTTAGCTTTAATCTAGCGTTCCGGATTCGTTTCGTTGTAGATCGACCACACAGTGGCTCCACATTGTTGTGAAACAGATTATATACTTCCATGAATTCATCTGACTTCTATTTTCTGTCATTTCGTTTACTTACAGCTGGTATTATAGCGCTACTCAAACGGTTACCATGGCGGCGTCGAAGGATGCGATAAGATTCAGATGTTCAGATGTTCAGTTATCGACCCGCTCGCTATGGAGAAAACAACGTTGTCGCGTTACCTCCAAGTTATCAGCATTGCAAGAGTTGACATTTATTTCTTAGAATATTTACCAAGTAACACAAAAAAAAAAATAAACTCTGCTTTCTTATGTTCCGATGCCTAGATTCTATATCGGAACCTTTTAACTATTTCTTATTTTCATTTATAATTTTATTAATTATAAGAATAACTTTTTATTTGTTTGCAGAAACAATAACCTAAGTGACTGCTAAACTTTGCAGTCGACTAACCTAACAACCATCCTAATTATTGTTTCTTTTGTTTCCAAATTAGACTCTCTCTTCAATTATATATATCGCTGTCAAGTCAGTCCGATTTCAGTCTATATCACCTTGTTGGTTTATTATCTCTTCTCCTCCCAATTCATGGATATTTTCAATTTCAAAATCTCCTGATTCCTCTTCTTCTGTTGGTGTTGCTTCATCAATTGGATCCATTCCTATGTTCATATTTCCTTCCATCTCTCGTCTTTGGAGTCTAGTTGATCGTCTTATTTGTTGAGTTGTTGCAGGTGTAGCTAGTTCTATTGGTGTAGATTTCTTAGAAGTTATATATTGTTCCCAAGCTTTCGTTGAAATGATGTTTGATATCGTGTCTAACTTATTGAACTCCTCTGCATCTCTTATTATTTCCCATGTTGTCTTTCCTTGCAGCTCTTGTCTTTAATTATCCACTTCTCGATGCTCTTGACACTCGAAAATTTGGTGTTCTGGTGTGTCCTCTATGCTGCATGCTGAACATAGACTTGACACTCGTCTTCCTATCCTCTTAAAGTAGGTGGCATAAGGTCCATGTCCACTAATAAAATGGATTATTCCTTCAGTTGGTTTGAAGTGGCTCATCCTTAGTCTTTCTTCTATTGTTGGAAGTAATTCATAAACTCGACGTCCTTCCTCTATGCTGTCCCATTCGTTTTGCCATTCCTGTAATAGTGTCCTTTTAATTTGCATCCTTGTCTCACATCCTACACCTACTATTTCACCTACTTTTTACCTGTTGTTCTTTCTTCTCCAGTATTCTGCATCTTTATATCTTATGATCAAGTCCATCGGCCATATCCCTAGGATTACGAATAGAGCCATCGTGGGGGTGGTCTTAGTTCCGCCTGCATACCGTAAAAGTATCTGTTTTGTGTTCTTCTTATTAGTATTTTATTTCTTTTGTTGCTAAGCCTTAACGCCCATGTACTTGCACCGTATCCCATAAATCCCAGTTGCAATGCTTGTATGATACAATTTGATGATATCAGTGGGTAATTTAAAATTTCTTTGAATCAGCGACGTCAACTTTCCCATCACTTTTGAAGTTTTATGTCTTATATAATCAATATGCATATTAAAAGTCAAATTCTCGTCAACATTTATACCTAAGTATTTGAAACTTTTACCAAGTAACAATAAGATTAGCAAGGTTCTTAAATGCAACTGCACTATGCTAATATTGTCAAAGTATATATTCTATTCACATTACGGTCTGTCTTCGCCTTCCTCGCTGTCACTACCACTTTTACTCACGTGTATAACGAATGAAGCATTGTCGTGTGAAATAACCCACAGTTGAAATGTTCGTTCTTGTTCCATGGTGTGTTGAACACATCTTTCCCATACACTCGAATCTATATTTGTTACACATTCCATCAACACTTTACACACACTGTCACTTATAGAAGGAGTTACATTCCGCTTTCTGACGGCATGTTTAAGGCGTGTCCATATCCACTCAATCGGATAGAGACAACAGTGATATCGCGGTAGCCTGATAACTTCATGACCACGATCGTTTGCTGTTTCGTCTATTACATACACTTTTTGTATTTTAGCTCCTCGAATTTTCTCCAAAAGCACGGCTTTTACAGGAACTGGACTGGTTACTTTTAAATTATGTTCTAACATGAATTTAATCATTTCGTACTTTCTGCTAGACATGGTGGGAACTTCTATCTTTAGCCGTGAATGATAACTAGCATTATCAAAGACAATCACACACTTAGGAAGAATGTTTTCCAAACGTTTGTTCCTAAACCAAGCTTCAAATATTTCGGCATTCATATCGTGATGAGAATCGGCCAAGGATTCCCGAATACTTTTGTAGGACAAATATAAGCTGCCCTCAATCCAACCGTGACTACCACCTGCATGCAGGATCATTATTCTTTTTCCACGTGACGCAAGAGCAACTGCCGTCATCCCAAACTTTTCTTACATCATGAGTATTGTACCAAGACTCGTCTAAATGATTAATAATTTAGCCTGCTCAAGTACTTGTATCTCCATGCCACAATCCTTGCTGATTCCATAACCACACGCCTCTTATTTAACGTGCGAAAGCAGAAACCTAACTTCACTAACAACTGCCTAAGTGAATCCTTTCTGTAAGGAAAATCGCACACGGTTTGAAGTTTATGCAGCAATTCCAAAACTGTTGGTGATTGCCCTTCTTTATAAAATCTGTACATCTCCCTTGGAACTATGTCGCAGGTGAAATTATCAACCTTCCCTAACTTTGGTTCCCTGTTGCCCTTCTTTTTTTGGCGTAATAGGAAGTCTCTTCGAAACTTTACAAATTGTATGTCTGCTTAAGCCTACCAGTTTCAGTAATAGGTCCCTTTGTTTTATTGGCTTCCATATGCTTAAAAACATTACATATTAATTGCTGGGACTGTTTATAGACGATTCCGGGTTTCTTACATTAAGCATTGCGGAATAAGTCCTTAAGAATTATAAATAGTCAAGATGGCGGACGTGAACGCAGCTGTTGATGTTGATTATCTATATTTAAGACCGTTTAAATGGCATTCGTAATAGAGCACGGCCTATGAGGAGAAAGGACTCTGAGAAGCTATCAGAAGAAAATTTTCTACCGAGGTATAGACTGTCAAAACTAGTTGCTATGAAGGTTACTGCGGAAGTACAAGAGAAGTAAATACACGATCTCGCCCTTACTTCAAGTATTAATAACTGTGCAATTTTATAATTCACTGAATTATGTGGATAATACATTGTCCACCTCCCGTCTTGAATCCTTCAACTCACTCGTCACTTGTCCTTCTTCGGTCCTGGTTTCAAATGTACGTAATACTGAGTTAGAACATGTATAGAAAGGAATATGCCGATCTCGCCTTTGCTTCAAGTATTAATGACCATATAATTCGCTGAATTATGTGGATAATACATTGTCCACCTCCCGTCTTGAATCCTTCAAGTCACTCGTCACTTGTCCTTCTTCGGTCCTCGTTGTAAATTCACGTAACACTGAGTTAGAACATGCATCGAAAGGATTATGCTGATGTCGTCTTTGCTTCAAGTATTAATAACTTTATAATTCACTGAATTATGTGGATAATACACTGTCCACCTCCCGTCTTGAAACGTTCAAGTCACTCGTCACTTGTCCTTCGCTCCTCGTTTTAAATTTACGTAATACTGAGTTAGAACATGCGTCGAAAGGAATATGCCGATCTTGCCTTTGTTTCAAGTATTAATAACTTAGCGATTTTATAATTCACTGAATTATGTGGATAATACACTTTCCACCTCTCGTCTTGAAACGTTCAAGTCGTTCGTCACTTGTCCTTCGCTCCTCGTTTTAAATTCACGTAATACTGAGTTAGAACATGCATCGAAAGGAATATGCCGATCTCGTCTTTGCTTCAAGTATTAATAATTTTGCAGTTTTATAGTTCACTGAATTATGTGGATAATAAACTGTCCACCTCCCGTCTTGAAACGTTCAAGTCACTCGTCACTTGTCCTTCTTCGCCCCTCGTTTTAAGTTTACGTATTATTGAGTTAGAAGATGCATCGAAAGGAATATGCCGATCTCGTCTTTGCTTCAAGTATTAATTACTTTGAAATTTTATAATTCACTTAATTATATGGATAATACACTGTCCACCTCCCGTCTTGAAACGTTCAGGTCACTCGTCACTTGTCCT
This sequence comes from Mantis religiosa, assembly GCA_030765055.1. Classification (NCBI taxonomy): domain Eukaryota; kingdom Metazoa; phylum Arthropoda; class Insecta; order Mantodea; family Mantidae; genus Mantis; species Mantis religiosa. Next base: position 264,101,685 of record CM060947.1, on the reverse strand, counting down.
TCTTCGCTCCTCGTTTTAAATTTACGTAATACTGAGTTAGAACATGCATCGAAAGGAATATACCGATCTCGTCTTTGCTTCAAGTATTAATTACTTTGAAATTTTATAATTCACTGAATTATATGGATAATACACTGTCCACCTCCCGCCTTGAAACGTTCAGGTCACTCGTCACTTGTCCTTCTTCGCTCCTCGTTTTAAATTTACGTAATACTGAGTTAGAACATGCATCGAAAGGAATATGCCGATCTCGTCTTTGCTTCAAGTATTAATTACTTTCAAATTTTATAATTCACTGAATTATATGGATAATACACTGTCCACCTCCCGTCTTGAAACGTTCAGGTCACTCGTCACTTGTCCTTCTTCGCTCCTCGTTTTACATTTACGTAATACTGAGTTAGAACATGCATCGAAAGGAATATGCCGATATCGCCTTTGCTTCAAGTATTAATAACTTTGCGATTTTATAATTCACTGAATTATGTGGATAATACACTGTCCACCTCCCGTCTTGAAACGTTCAAGTCACTCGTCACTTGTCCTTCTTCGCTCCTCGTTTTAAATTCACGTAATACTGAGTTAGAATATACATCGAAAGGAATATGCCGATATCGCCTTTGCTTCAAGTATTAATAACTTTACGATTTTATAATTCACTGAATTATGTGGATAATACACTGTCCACCTCCCGTCTTGAAACGCTCAAGTCGTTCGTCACTTGTCCTTCGCTCCTCGTTTTAAATTTACTAGGTTGCTTCTAGTAGTGACACATGCATTTGAATTAAATTCGTTTCCAATATTTTCTCACGTGACATATTTCTCTTTTACATTTCGCCACATCCGTTCTCTTATTTTCCATTAATGAGATATTCGTTTCACGGCTTTTGTTTACGATTTTGTTTTGTCCGCCACTTTTTCAGCTGTGTGGAGACGAAAATGAAAACAAAAGTGCATCGTAGTACGTTCAGAAAATAATAGGACTGTTCCATAACCTTCTATAGATGTAATATATACAAGCCTCCTGGCGTTAACACGCGTTTGTTAACATTTTCGGAAAACATGTTGGTGACATGCAAGAAATTTAACAGCGTTGTTAGCGCTGAGACAGTTGTTACGTTACATTATAACGTTGATATTAACGTATGTTGGTGAAAACGCGCGTAAGAGACATAAACCATAATCTTACAGCACAGCCAGTATAAAAACATATTTAGTATTTAAATTTAGCATATTCCTAGGAAGCCGTACAAGCAAATTGCCCTTCACATGGAAGTAAACTCGTGGTTGAATCGCCCTGTATAGATATGTTCGTACCCAAAACGAGGTTACAATAACAGAAACAATGTGTCTTGTATGGCCAGTTACACCCACATTCTAAAGTAGGGTATTGGATTTAAAACAGTTGCCATCTATACACATATTTATGGTTGCCGCAGTGTAGCCGAGTTACTCTCGGGTAATCCAGAATTGGTTTGTGTGCAAAAGAGAGGCAGGCTGCTGTTACTATTACTGCCGTAGTGGGAATTTCACCGCGCACACCAAAACAAAAGGTAAACGCGATACGGAACAAAACAGAAGAATAACGGCAAGGGAATGTAAAGTAGAGCGCGGCAATGCATTATGGGAAAAGATAAAGATGATCTCTTGGGTTAAGTGGCCCGAGAAAAGGCATGAATAGCTAAAAAAAATACGCTATGAGATGGCATTAATATAACTGCCAAGCGAGGGATCTTGGTTGCTATTTTATAAAGAATTACAGCACGCCGAAAACACCTTTCGCTTGATAAACTGGTGCAGTATAAATCAAAACAAAAACTCCTGCCTTATTTACTCTCACGTTAGCTATCTAGATGTTTAGAACAATGGCTTTGTGATTGTGTGCCCGATAATACCTTTGGATGTTACTTTATTTCACAAAAGCAGCAACTGATGTGCTTTATTCACATGACTTTCTTCATAATCGGCTATTTATTTATGTTTATACTTCTCCTGCAAGTTGTTTTTTATTTTATCTGCTTCGTCTAATTCAAGATTAACATTTGAAGACCTAACTTTATTACGCATTTCGCAGTTCAGGTATTTTTTTTTTTTTTTGTTTATCCAGATTTATGAACCCTATTTTACACAGTGGTATATTAGGGTTAGAGTTGATACATAAAAATACACAATTTTAACAAAAATATTTTAAACACTAGAAGGAAGAAAATGTGTTATAATCTAATGCATATTAATTTAAACTATTTCAGACGTTTAAACATCATGAAGTACTTATACTGTTGTGGCTTCATTAGCAAAGATGTGAACGGAGCAGAAAATTCAGTTCCTAGAGGGTCTAGCTTGAATATTAATTCTTGTCTTTCTCTCCAGAAAATGGGACAACAGAAAAGGAGATGAACCACAGTTTGAAATTCTTCACCACACATGCACTTGGGGTTAGATGTTAAGTGAAAACGTGATAAGTATTCACCAAATTTACCATGTCCACTTAAAAATATTGTCAAAACAAAATTTGGTACAAGAGTTTCACATTTTCCTCTGTCATATACACTAGGGGAAAATAATGTTTTTTTTTTAAACTTCCATTTGGAGTTGTTAGCCATTGTTGGTTCCATTCTTCAAGAATATGTTGATGTATTATTCTCCTTAGAGTAGAAAAAGGACATAAAGGGTATGTCACAGGAAGATTGCATTCTGCAGCCTTCTTAGCCAAGCAATCAGCTCTCTCGTTACCTAAAATTCCACTGTGTCCTTTAACCCATCCCATGCAAATATGTCCTGGATGGTTTTGAAGCAAGGTTCTGATTTCATGTGCTAATGAATTTAAGTTGTATTTATCATTAATAGCGAGTAGAACTTATTGTGAATCACTAAGAATGCGGGCACTGTTCCCATTAACAGTACACCATTTTATAGCTTCTTTAATTGCTAAGAGCTCCGACTGGAATACAGAACATTCAGGTGACAATTTAAACATGGAGTGAGTTAGTTCCGTTTGGTTTTCATAAACAACAAAAGCACATTCTACTGCAGATATATTATCTTCAAATTGGTAACGCGAACCGTCTGTATATATGTAATAATCATGAAAATTACATATTTCCTTTAAACAGGGTACAAAATTTGATGGGTGTCCTGCTGTGGTAGGATGCTCCGGGATTTGTAGCTTTAAGTGAGACAGATAAGATGCACATTCACGTTTATGTCTTAAATTCATAATAGTTGCTGTTGATAAACCAGTGAGAGCCAAAGGTTCGATGTTAGCTATAATCTGAGCTGCATCAGTGGAGATTGTACGATATCCTCGAATTATGCGAAGGAGGAATCCTCTTTGAATTTGTGCAAGTTTTTTAACTGCCCATTTTTTATTAAGAACATCCTGGAATGCAGATACACCATACAAGATTAGGGGCACTACAGCACCTTGATATATAATTTTAAGAATACTAGAATTCAGACCCCAGGTGGGTCTTGTTGCGAGCGCACCAAGGAGCTTGCTGGCTCTTTCAGCAATGTAATCAAAGTGTGATAGAAATGTTAATTGACAATCCAGTATAACGCCAAGTTCAGGTATTCAAAACTTCGTAACCATAATGTAAAATAAATGCTTAGTAATTGGTTGAAAAAATATGAAACGCTGTTTTAGTTAACTGATGGAAATTAATCATTTCTCCACATAAGCCATTTAATGGCTAAGGTTTTTGATAGAATCAACATGAAAAAGTCAATACCATGGCCTGGATTTGCACCACGCATCTCCTAATTTCCGTCCAGTCGCTCTATGTTATATTTTACACACATATACAACGATTATCGCATAATCTTTACCTTAAAACCTTGAATTCGAGATGATACCGTCCCTGTTAGGCATAACATTGTCATAATAACCCCGAAAGTCTTATTGCATGCATAATTAAGGGCGGATAGATAACACAAAATGAATTAAACAAAGCCATAATAAATATAGAGGATAATGGTTAAATATACAAGTGCAGATACTAAACAGGCAATCCCGATATATATTATTGAATGCATGAACCCAACGTGTTAAGGGAGAGAGTAAAATGAATATTTTCCCTCACAGGTAGCCTCTTTGTGTTCCTAGCCGACATAGGTGGCATTGTCCAAGGATAGACCCTCGTCGCCAGCCCATGTCTTGGCCCAGCATATGATACGTGACGAGAGAATAGACACTGGGATTTAAGATACACATTTTCAAACATGCTTATGCATTAATTAGATTGACTGTGGGAAAGAGAAAATCGCGTGGAATACATACCTCATACACTAGAAATTGCTATTAAATTCAAGAGTAGGGATGAAACACAACCTATAAGGGACAAGCAACAGGTCACATGACCTCTAAAGTGTCCAAAATTCGGCAAAAGGAAGAGGAAATTTGTGCAATGGCGACGTTCGATGTTTGCTAGGAAAAACACTCTGTTTCGGCGAGTGAAGGGGGCAACAAGTACTAAAAAGTTCATAAGTGTCCGCGTTCGTGGATGGACGGAGTAACTCACATTTGGTGGTTATCGAACACCCTGTGTTAGCGAATGAGAGAAACTGCACACGTTACGTCATTAAGATTTCACCAAACTCCGTTTTTGTTTAATAATCCTCCGGAAATACTATGTTGTGCGAAGTAATTCACTAACGACGGTCAGGAACAACGCGTACAAAGATACATATCAGTCGTGTCATGCGCACAGCAACGGGAAAATCTCAAATATCGCGCCAAATGTGCGAATAACTTCGTCAACAGTGGCGAGTGGAGAGGACTAATTGTAACAATAAACTTGACATTCAAAGGTCGTGGTGTCTTCTATGTGATAATACCCACACACTATCAGGACGCACCCACTCCCTGGAACTCAAAAGCGAGTATTCATGCAGATCTACCCTGAGAAAAACACCGACTTGTTGGAAACCTCCCATCCGTAGTCCTCACCTATCACATATCCTATCTTATGAGGTGTTGAGTGCCGGGAGGGCTCAACGAGGAACTTAACGGGCAAGGACCGCCTCAGAGAACAGTTCGCTTACGTAGCTATCGTTCATATTGTCGCGGTAACGGGCATTAAAGTTTCGGCTCAAATAGATAATAGATGGATAGGTTTCACGTAGATATCGAACTTGTGTAAACAGATAGCGCCGGCAAGCAAGATAACTGAGGCAAAGGCCTCGCCGGCGTAGATTAAGTTACGTTTCTCGAAGGTGATAGAATGTTAGAATTGTGTAATTTGATGCCTTGTTTTCCTGAAACCTCTAGTGATTGACAGAACAGTTTGGTAATCATGAATGGAGATATAAAAGGGATTGTGACACGCTAGCAGGACAGTTGTAGTTGTGAAACAGTTGTTGTGAAATCAGACAGTTGGACGTGTTATTGTAACGAGAGCTAATGTAATCAGCTGTCACGGTTTGTTATTGTGATTGACCTTGGTAGACTGATGGTGTATGTAACGTAATGCTGCTGTAATCTATAAGAGTATTTCTACGAAAATAAAGGAGATTTTTTTTTTAATTTATTTAATTTCGCTTTAACTTCCTGGATCATATCGTGCCCATTTTTACAAAATAATACAATTAGTAACATATATAAAAATTTACATTCAAAATACAGGATTACAATCAAACATAAAATATACACATTAATAACATTAATTATGACAACAATTTACATTAAATACAGATAACTGAAAACAAAGACAAGAAAATATATAAGTTAACAACACTATTTTGCAAAACAAAAATTTCATTACTTTAACACCGTTACGTAGATTATGAAATACAATTGATAAAGGTATATTGCATATAATTTATATTAATTTCCAAATGCCTATATCCTTTAGGTAATTAAATAGATTGCGTCGTAATTTGAAACTGTTTAACAGTATGGAGATGTCCTGTGGGATTCCGTGTTGTTTTCTGTTTCTTTCGTATTCATTGCATTCTATGAGAAGGTGGTAAATTGTAAGCTTTTTATTACATTCTTTACATGTAGGCCGCGGCTGTCTTGAGAGGAGATATGAATTAGTGAGGCTGGAGTGACCAATTCGTAGACGAGTGAGAATGACTTGTTCCTTTCTAGTAAGCGGCTTGGTTGGGTGAAGAGCGGTGGATCCTTTTCGTACTTGGTGTAATTTTCCTGGTTGTTGTTCATTCCATTCAGATTTCCATTTTTGTAATGGTATTTTGGAGACATGATTTATAATATCTGAATATGGAATTTGGACGTTCGTTTGTTGGCGTAGTGATGTAGCGTCTTGGTGTGGGTTCTTTTCGGTTCGTTGTCCATTTTGAATGCTTTGTTAGGGATGGATTATGAAGGGTTTGACGGTGAGATGGAAAGGTTGGTGTTTTGTCTAATTGTCGGTGAGCTGGGATCTCTTTCTCAGGGTTCGGTTATGAAAAGTCGTGCTTACCGTCTCGCAATTCCTTTATTTTCTCTAACCTGGCTCTCTTTACTCTCTTGCTAACACTTTCGTTGCCTTCCTAGTTTTCCTTTCCCCTTAACGTTTTTACGTTACTTTGCGAACTCCCTTTATTCCCTATTTGACACTGTCTTCAAGACCATAACTCTACTTCGGACTGCGACCTCGGATCCTACTTCTCTCCCAATAACACGCCTTCTTCAAGTCGTATTAAGTACCAGAGTGCTGCTCTCTCCCCCGTCGTATTCCCAGCTTCACTTCTAGCCTTTCTCGCCTATCACCGCCCATTTTCTATTCCTTTACTATTTTACGCCTATCACGTGGTTTACTCTACATTTTATTGGCAGGGTTTATTTCTTTAATTTTCTCTTATTGATCACTCTCCTCTGTCTTTGCGGCAGAAACATTTCCACCCCTTTGGGTTGTATGACCTCTCAGCGTCATAACGGTATTCTGTCATGCTTGGCTGAATTTCCCTTAAGCTTCGCATACCTTACTGGCGTTTCAATGTCGGGGTAACCTTCGAGGGTTTTTGTTCTATTGTTCTGTTTCCTGCCTTGTCTCTGTGCTCAGAAGCAACTCCTGTCCGATTTTCCCTTCATTTACACTATATTGCTATTTCGAATATTCTTTTTAACTTTATTTCTTATATCATTTATTCCCTTTTTATTCCCATTATGCTTATTTATGATCTCTACTGTTGTATTAATTTCTAGTTATATTTTCCATCTTGGAACCTGCGGTTTCTGCTTCATGGCTCTGATGGTTGTGACGTCCCTGTTGTCGTGGTGGATGCCCTCGTCCCTGGCGTTCTTCTCCGTTGTCGTGATGCTGAAGTTGTTGCTTCCTGTTGTCGTCGTGGTCGGTCCCCTGGTCCTCGGCGTGCGTCTCCGGTGTCGTGAGGCTGAAGTTGTATGTTCCTCGTTGTCGCAGTGCTGAACTTCAGAGTTGGTTTAGGACACGTTGGGTGCCAGTTTGGTGTGGGTTCTTTTTGGTTCGTTGTCCTTTTGAGCGCTTTGGTAGGGATGGATTATGAAGGAGTTTGACGGTGAGATGGAAAGGTTGCTGTTTTCTCTAATTGTCGGTGAGCTGGGATCTCTTTCTCAGGGTTCGGTTATGAAAAGTCGTGCTTACCGTCTCTATTTTCTCTAACCTGGCTCTCTTTACTCTCTTGCTAACACTTTCGTTGCCTTCCTAATTCTTCCTTCCCCTTAACGTTTCTTTACGTTGCTTTGCTAACTCTCTTTTGTTCCCTATTTTGCACTGTCTTCAAGACCATAGCTCTAATTCGGACTGCAACATCGGATCCTACTTCTCTCCCAATAACACGCCTTCCTCCCGTCGTATGAAGTACCAGAGTGACGCTCCCCCCCCCCCGTCGTATTCCCAGCTTCTATTCTAGCTTTTCTCGCCTATCACCGCCCATTTTCTATTCCTTTACTATTTTACACCTATCACGTGGTTTACTCTACATTTTATTGGCAGAGTTTGTTTCTTTAATTTTCTCTTATTGGTCACCTCCGTCTGTCTTTCCTATGCAGCAGTAATATTTTCCACCCCATTGGGTTGCATGACCTCTCAGCGTCATAACGGTATTCTTTTATGCTTGGCTGAATTTCCCTTAAGCTTCGCATACCTTACTGGCGTCTCGATGTCGGTTCTATTGTTCTGTTTCCTGCCTTGTCTCTGTGCTCAGAAGCAACTCCTGTCCGATTTTTCCTTCATTTATACTATATTGCTATTTCGAATATTCTTTTTAACTTTATTTCTTATATAATTTATTCCCTTTTTATTCCCATTATGCTTATTTATGATCTCTACTGTTGTATTAATTTCTAGTTATCTTTTCCCTCTTGGAACCTGAGGTTTCTGCTTCAGTCTTTAGCAGCTTCGTCCGCTCTTTCATTTCCTGTTATTTCTTGATAGGAAGGGATCCAAATGAAAACCACGTCTTTACCAGCTTCGGTGAGGTTACTGAATAGTGTCTGTGTGTACTGAACTAATTTGTTGTCTGTTGCGTAGTTCTTCATGCTCTGCAAGGTAAAAGGAGATTTTTAATTTCTGCAACTCGGCCTTTTAATTCTACCTTTTAGTTAATTTTAATTTAATTAAGTTGGGTTCGTAGAATTAAAAGGCCGAGTTGCAGAAATTAAAAATCACCTTTATTTTCGTAGCAATAAACTGTTCAATTCAGTATTACCATGAAACTTTATCCGTCGACTGTTTTCTTATATCTGCCGAAAGTTTTATGTCTGTTGCCGTGACAATATGTACACAAAACAAAAGTTCTCAAATTAGATACGTTCTAAGAAAGAAGGTGTTTGCTACAGTGAAACAAAGTAGTGACATTTCAACGATTTGTTAATATAGTTTATATTTTAATTATGTCATATTTATATACTGCCTGTAATGGACCTCAAACCAATGTTTGTTTTATTAAAATACTTAATAATTACCGAAGATATGAATGTATATTTATGAAGCATTTTACACCATGAATCTCATGTTATGCATTGTGCGCAGAAATTTTAATCTGCGCGTAGGTGTATCACTTTCACTTCCTGAAAGCCCTCTTCATTCAAGAAAAATCTCTTTTTGGCTGTTTTGTCATGACATTCTGAATTATCCAAAGAATACTCTATTCATATAAGTCAAGTGAGCCCCCCCCCCCAACTCAAATGGCCTTGCCCTTGTCGTAACAAAGAGCCAACATTCCTTAGACATCCATCATGACTCTTTACTTCTGGCAAACCTTAATTTCGGTATCACCCGTCATTAAACTGGTCAGCCTTATGACAGTTGGATAGTCACCCTTATCATATAAATCATAAATTCTTCTACGTAAAACACACTTTTGAAAATTGTCTACGTTGGTAGCATGTTTTTCAGCTGCCCGATATTTCCCTGGAGATCTAAATATGAAAACGTCTCCTAATTCGGTAAACTGTTTGCCTTCTTTAACAATGTTCGTCACAGAATGAGCAGTCACGTGACAAGCTTGTAGCATTAATTCTCGACTCTGAGCGAAATTTGTTCTTTCGAAAATGTCTTTAATTGACATCTGTTTGAAAAAGGAATACATATTAACAAGAATATCTCTAACCTGCTTATGTAAAATCTTATGAGTTGTTTCGCAGTTACTACTAGACGCACCAGTATTAGACATTCTAAGCGATATATTTACTAACTTTGAAAAGCACGTGTACACTCTTAAAAGATCATCACTTTACTGAATGTAAGGTACAAAATACAACTACAGCATAGCACGTGTGTGCTTTTCTTCACTGGCAGTTAATGATTCTTTTGTTTCTAGTCAGGCGTCTTTTGTTTCCATATCTCCTAAACCAGATGTGCTGCAAACATGGAGTTTGGACAGTAATCCTCAGGAAAAATAGCTCTGTAACACGCGAAAAATAAAATAATTCTGTAGTTAGTATCTTTAGAGCGTGAAAAGAAATTAGCAGTATTGTTCGGTAAAGCGAGCCAGAATGCGTGCTTAAATGTACAACGTTGCACGCACCGCATTTGCTAGTAACGATAGAACAACACGGCTAGCCCCGCATTATGTTCATTCCTATTTTGTAGCTATCTTAGGAGCTTAAGTTATATGTCCCACCAATGGCAACGTCAACACCTAAAGATTGGCTAAAACGTACGTGCTAGGGAGTCAAACCCAGGGGCAATCAAATATTAAGGGTATGTATGACTGAAATTTTCAAATTATGAACTAATAATGCTAGCTTTTTCAAATTTACACAATAGGTGTAGTATAATGTAAACATGTTACAACCTAAATTTAAACCATGTTTCTCCAGCAGTTTAGAAATTATGATAAATTTTGTATGTTTTTTGTTACGTCACTAAAAAAGTCCCTTGCGACAAAATATTTTGAATTTTGGTCTAATATTTTAACCCTATGTTCACAATACACATACTTTTTGAAATTGCTCTGGGTTTTTCTGTGTCTCCTTTAGTTTAGGGCACAAAAAATTTTTAATTTACAAATATTCTTTTATTTCTAAAAAACTGTAAATTTTGTGTTTGAAAATTAAAAATATATGCTTATATACATTTCACAATAAAACCTAGGGAAATTTCCATTCCTCATGATATTCTGAACCTGTTTAGGAAATTTCATGAATGTAGTACAAAAACTGCATCGCAAGGAGCATTTTACAGGAAGAAAAATGCTGAAAATATGAACATTGAGAAAACAACAATTAAAGATTTGATTGCATAACTCACATTAAAGTCCACCAGGCTGATAGGTTGGACCCTCAGATTTCTTTTTCCTCTACTCTGTTGCTGCCTTTTCCACCATTTTCTTCTTTAGATGTTGCTTTTCTTCTGCACAACTTCGCTTCTTGCTTTGCAGGATACGAGTCTGATCTCGCTGCACTGAAGTTTTCCTTGCTGAGTCTACTACACTTTCACCTCTGATATTTTGCTGCAGCTCCAATGACTTAAGACTACCCATGTTAAACTCACTGATGCTTTTACTAACAGCAAGATCCAATTTTTGTTTTGATATGAAAACTTCCTTTGGGCACTTATTCCATATGACATGATGCAAAGATTAATTGGCATTCTGTGTTTTTCCTGTTTTGCACCTCTCTAGTAATGTTGTAGAAGCCAGCCTCTGATATATTGGCAACATTTTAGCAACTATTTTGTCTGAAAGCCTTATTTTTCTTTTCTTGAATTGAAAATTTAAGAACGGAAAACAGACAAAGAATGTGGATGTAGGCAAAAGAGGGCGTGACTCTGACAGAGTTTAAAGGCCACCGACATTTAAATAAGCATTTAAAAATGGCGTTCGGAGGCAAATTATGTATTTTTCACATTCGGGAATGTCTAAATTATTTTATAGCATTAAAATAAAAAAGTCGTTATTTTCACGATTTTCATGAAATTTCAGTCATACATACCCTAACAGGCCTTTGTTTACTGCGCACGCATAGAGTGCCGTATGGGTTCGAGGCTTTTACAGCACATGCAGTGAGGTCCCTGGAAGGGGATAGTGGCCTTCGGAACTCGTTTAGCTCTGTCCCTCAGCTACTGCAGAGATGTCTGTGAGAGAGGTGCATCCAGCTGTTGCACAAGTAATAATGACATTTCTTGTCAATGGAAATGTTGGTGCAGCCGAAATTCGCCTTCGGTTACTCCCACAGTTTGGGGAAACAACCCTTTCATGGTCCAGAGTTAAACATTGCTGCCATGAGTTTAATGAAGGACGCGAATTTGGCCAAAGTGTTCTGGGACTCGAATGGTGTCCTAATTGATTTCCTCAAAGAACAGGAACAACGACACTGGACCATTAATGCTGCACTACTGTGACGTTCTCAGTCAAGTTCGAGTTGCTTTCCGGTCAAAACGTCGCTGTAGCCCTATCAGAAACGTGTTGATTCTGCAGGATAATGCCAGACCACACACTGCAGCAGCAACACAGCAAAAATTGGCCGAGGTGCACTGAACTGCCCTTTCTCATCCACCGTAAAGCCCAGACCTGTCACCATGTGACTTCTTCATGTTTGGTCCACTCAAAGAAGCTCATGGAGGACATCATTTCACAACCAATGAAGAGGTGAAAGACTTTGTGCGCAACTGGCTCTGCACATGTCCTCGTACTTTCTTTGAAACTGGCATTAAAAATCTGCCTGTCCTTTGGAACAAATGTATAGAAAAGATGGGTGAATATGTAGAAAAGTAAGAAAAATGTTAAAAAAAATTTCTGGAACGAAAGGCCTGTATATATTTTATTGCCCTAATACATTAAGGAGAAGCTCAAAAAATGCTAAAATATGACAACTGAAACTGAGGAATTTTGGGATTACAGAGGTCACAAGAAAGCAAGGGCTTTCCTCGACGTTCCAACTTTAAAAGATACTTTTAACACAACATATTACCAGGGAGAGGTTAACGTCCACGAACCCAGAGAAACGGGCGCATAGCTCATTCAGTTGATTTAAGTGAAATATTTACAGTCCCAGGTGAATCATCATTTACCTTGCAACACGCAATGCCCAACATGTGTCTTGATTTGTTGCAATCGAACGGTTCCTTGTTTATGTTTCAGTAATATAAACGAGCTGACACGTCACCAGGTCGATGTTCACATGTTACGTTTGACAAATGACATCAAACATGGCACGTGAGGCAACTCTCTCTCTCTGCCTTCATAATGAACCTCTCGTCTATTACACATTCCTCTATTTTTATACAGCTTCCACTATGTATTTTCACAGCATTTGTTTTTATAACAAATAGTTTCAATAATGCATAGCTAGCTGGGACGGCCCCGTGCAACGTCACGACCTTAAACTGGGAAGATATAAGATTTTAAACTATCTGTATATCCTTTATACAGTCGGCCATACTTAACATTCTTCAAAACAAAACAATAGCAAATCCAGATGCTGAAGGAAGTTGTAAGTTTTCAACACTTTTTATTGCTATTATATGGATCCATCCCACTTCAAATTCATACCCAGTGGAAAATTGTATTTAGTTACTAGGGAGCTCTGAAAAGTTTCCGATATCGACATGAAGATGGCAGCACTTGTAAATAAAAGCTAGTGAATTTCGTTCTCCATCTGTTGACAGTTACTCACCAAAGTTTCAGCCACTAGGACGCTGAACTACACAGTTGTTATGTAACAGTCCTTTCAGTGAGTTGATGTTAGTATTTTTATGAAAATTAACAAAATCGAAGATCGAGCTGTCATTAAATATGTGTTTTTGAAAGGCAGTACGCCTATGCAAATCAAAGATGAGTTGGATTCTGTGTATGCGAACTCTGCACCATCATTTACTGCAGTGAAGTTTTGGGCAGCTGAATTTAAACTTGGCCGTAAGAGATTGGGAGACGATGAACGTTTGGGACGTTCAAAAACTGCATCTACCGACGAAAACATCGCCAAGGTTCACCAAATGGTACTAGAGGACCACCGATTTAAAGTGAGAGCGATAGCAGAGGTTATGACATGTCAAAAGAACGTGTTTCTCATATGTTAAATCAACATTTAGACATAATAAAGCTGTCCGTGCGTTGGGTGCCGCGTTTGCTCACGTTAAACCAAAAACGTGTTCAAATGAACATTTCCAACGCTCTGTTGGCGCAGTTGAGGCGCAATAAATCCGAGTTTTGGCGCCGATTAATTACTGTAGATGAAACTTGGATGCACCGTCATACGCCCGAAACAAATATACAGACCAAACAGTTGACTGCAAAGGGGAAACCGGCTACAAAGGAGCAAAAGCTGTTTTTTTCGGCTGGGAAAGTGACGGCGACTGTTTTTGTTGCGATATTCATGGAATTATTTTAATGAATTATCTTCGGAAAAGAAAAACCATTACCGGAGCATACTACGCATTATTACTTGACAAGCAGAAGGCAGAACTTGCGGAAAAACTGTCACAGAAAAAGAAAATTATGCATGTGATAGGTTGTTCTTTCCGAGACGTTTAAAGGTGTGTGTGTTTCTGGAATTAAAGCAATACTTAAACTGTTTTTAAAGATACTTGTGGAAAGATATGTAAAAATTTGAATATCAAAGATTAAATTTTAAAATTTTTTAGAAGTAAATCCAAGATATTTATTCTAAAAATCACATATTCTTTATTAAAATTACCAAATAAGATCTATTATCTTAAATGAATTGTGAACGTGTTGTAAAGTAAAAATTTCAAATTGATTATATCAGTGGTACTTGAGCTAAATGCAGCAGAAAGCTCTCATTTTTACATCGGTGAGACACGCTGTTCCGGCTCACATTAAAATCATCAGCCTTCAGTTGTTAATAAAAGGTAGGTGGCATTATAGTTTTTCCTAGTTTTCTCGTATAGCGAGTCAACACTTGTTTTAGAAGCCTTGCTTATTTTGAGGCGATAGGACACGGTCGCTTAGCAACGGTTTCTGATAACACCCACCGAGACACACTTAGCATGCACATCTTGTTCCAAGTACCCACAAATGCTTACACTACACAAAAATTGCACCATTCATGTGGGGAAGAGAAAGTTGCCAAGTTCCTTGCACGCTGTTTCCCTTTCAGTGACAATATTAAAAATTGCATGTTCACCACGTACGTGCCCCGACTAATAAATTTCTGCCATCTGCCGCCCCCTTTTATTCTGCGCAACTTGCTCGGCTCCGATCGTTTCATATCTTGCGTGTTCTTATTTCTAACAAGCTACGGAAGATGTTATTGCGTCTGACAGTTGACTACGCCCATCGTCGTAATCATCGACTGTCCCTCTTTATTTTGCTCCACATTTCCTTCTGTGACTTTACAAGTATCTAACAATACTTGGTGAGGAAAATTTATATTTCTGTACTAAAATTATAAACATAAGTTGATAAAGTCCTAAAATTATGTCAGATATAAGTTTCATCTTCTTATTCGTTTTACCGTATTTATACGAAAGAATTACACCACCTGTGGTCTAACATCTGTACAGAAGTAGACAAATCTTGATTAGAGAGAATATCAAAGATGGGAGATCAACTGCATACATGCCATAAGGATCTAGAAGTGAATTGTGTGAATATTAGTGAAAATGATGAAAGAAAAACTGATTTTGTTGCATTGATAGAATAAATGGCAGGGGAAACCGGTAACCCCGGAGGAAAATCCACATTAACATCGTTTCATCTAGCACCAATCTCTTGGGATCAAACACAACTAACCTTGGTCAAAGCACTCGATCACGCGCCGCCCCACAAAAGTAACTAAACGATTTGCGAAGTCCATGTGCGTGAATATGAACGCATTGGAGTAATGGAACTACGAGAGTCGACTGAAAGGTCCCGCTCCTCACATACAGATTGCGCCACTGCATCAATTTGACGAATTGCATCATATAGTTTAACTCCAGTCTAGCTCGTAACCATAGTTACAAGTCAATAGCTTGCTACTTTTTGAATGACAGCACTTAAAAAAAGACAAGTGTAGAGGTTTCATGAAAATGGAGGATTTGCAAAAACGGGCAGTAATTAAATACTTCCAATTGAAAGACTTAACGCCTAAATAAATCAAGGAGGATTTTTTGTTGTAAATTACGTCCTCCAACGTTAAGTCATATCGGATATGAATGGAAGAGGTGAAATGATGCTCAAATGAGCTCAGGGTCAAAAGAGCTTAGAGCTAACCCACATTCGTCTTTCAAGATAAGGGAAAACCCCAAGGAAAAACCTTATCCAAGTACCTCAACCTGACAGAGATTTGAACTCGGGACCTCTTGTACGTGAGGCAGATATGCTACCACCACGCAGCCGAGGCGGGCTCAAGGAGGAAATGGACAGTACATTGAAAGACTCTGTCCCTTCATAGACAATAATTAAAAGGTTGGTTGTAGAGTTTAAAATGGGACCTACGAGCACTAGTGATGAGCCTCGTTCTGGACGTCCTGTGGAAGTCACAACTACAGAGATCATTGAAAGACTCTGTCCCTTCATATACAATAATTAAAATGTTGGTTGTAGAGTTTAAAATGGGACGTACGAGTACTAGTGATGAGTCTCACTCTAGACGTCATGTGGAAGTCACAACTCCAGAGATCATTGAAAGACTTTGTCCCTTCATATACAATAATTAAACGGTTGGTTGTCGAGTTTAAAATGGGACGTACGAGTACTAGTGTTGAGCCTCGCTCTGGACGTCCTGTGGGAGTCACAACTCCAGAGATCATTGAAAGACTTTGTCCCTTCATATACAATAATTAAAAGGTTGGTTGTAGAGTTTAAAATGTGTCGTACGAGTACTAGTGATGAGTCTCGCTCTGGACGTCCTGTGGGAGTTACAACTCCAGAGATCACTGAAAGACTTTGTCCCTTCATATACAATAATTAAACGGTTGGTTGTAGAGTTTAAAATGGGACGTACGAGTACTAGTGATGAGCCCCGCTCTGGACGTCCTGTGGGAGTCACAACTCCAGAGATCATTGAAAGACTTTGTCCCTTCATATACAATAATTAAAAGGTGGGTTGTAGAGCTTAATATGGGACGTACGAGTACTAGTGATGAGCCTCACTCTGGGCGTCCTGTGGGAGTTACAACTCCAGAGATCATTGAAAGACTTTGTCCCTTCATATACAATAATTAAAAGGTTGGTTGTAGAGTTTAAAATGGGACGTACGAGTACTAGTGATAAGCCTCGTTCTGAACGTCCTTTGGAAGTCACAACTACAGAGATCATTGAAAGACTTTCTCCCTTCATATACAATAATTAAAAGGTTGGTTTTAGAGTTTAAAATGGGACGTATGAGTACTAGTGATAAGCCTCGTTCTGAACGTCCTTTGGAAGTCACAACTCCAGAGATCATTAAAAGACACTGTTCCTTCATATACAATAATTAAAAGGTTGGTTGTAGAGTTTAAAATGGGACGTACGAGTACTAGTGATGAGCCTCGCTCTGAACGTCCTGTGGTATTAACAACTCCAGAGACCATTGAAAGACTCTGTTCCTTCATATACAATAATTTAAAAGTTGCTTGTAGAGTTTAAAATATGACGTATGAGTACTAGTGATGAGCCTCACTCTGGACGTCCTTTGGAAGTCACAACTCCAGAGATCATTGAAAGAGTCTGTCCCTTCATATACAATGATTAAAAGGTTGGTTGTAGAGTTTAAAATGGGACGTACGAGCACTTATGCTGAGCCTCGCTCTGGACGTCCTGTGGAAGTCACAGCTCCAGAGATCGTTGAAAGAGTCTGTCCCTTCATATACAATAATTAAAAGGTTGGTTGTAGAGTTTAAAATGGGACGTACGAGCACTTATGCTGAGCCTCGCTCTGGACGTCCTGTGGAAGTCACAACTACAGAGATCTTTGAAAAAATCCATCATTTAGTACAGGAAGACCACAAATTAAATTTGTTTGGGATAGCAGAGGCTGTTCAGTTTCGAAAAAAGGCTCATAGTTGACAACATATGGTCTCAAAAGTTTCTGACCTAATAAAGATACAAGACATTTTTTTCATATTTTTGTTTCAACATAGTCTCCTTGTAACTCTACACACTTCTCCCAGCGATGCGCCCATCTCTGTAACCCGTCCAAATAGTACTCGGCGTTTTTCAACGTAGTCTCCCACTAACTGTACACACTTCTCTCAGCGATGTTCCAAGCTCTGCAACCCGTCCAATTAGTACTCGGCGATTTTCAACATAGTCTCCTTGTAACTGTACACACTTCTCCCAGCGATGCTCTCATCTCTGTAACCCGTCCAAATAGTACTCGACGTTTTTCAACATAGTCTCCTTGTAATTGTACACACTTCTCCCAGCGATGCTCTCATCTCTGTAAACCGTCCAAATAGTACTCGTCGTTTTTCAACATAGTCTCCTTGTAACTGTACACACTTCTCCCGGCAATGTTCCCATCTCTGTAACCCGTCCAAATAGTACTCGGCGTTTTTCAACGTAGTCTCCTTGTAACTCTACACACTTCTCCCAGCAATGTTCCCATCTCTGTAACCCCTCCACACAGTACTCGGCGTTGTTCTCTACAAAATAATTGTTCGTGCATGTGATTGCCTCTTCATTTGACGAAAATCTCTGTCCTCCGAGCGCAATTTTCAGATGAGGGAACAAAAAGAAGCCTCTTGGTGCTAGATCTGGTGAGTCAAGTAGTGCAACCTGTAATTCGTGGATTTTCGCTATTGCAACCGCTGAGGTGCGAGAAGGTGGGTTGTCTTGGTGAAACAGGATTATCTTTTTCTGCAAATGAGGTCGTTTTTCCGTAAGTTCTGCCTTCAGCTTGACAAGTAATGATGAGTGTTTTGCTCCTGTAATAGGTTTTCCTTTTTGAAGATAATCGTTTAAAGTAACTCCATGACTGTCCCATCAAAAGTCTCCGTCACTTTCTCAGCCGAAAAATACAGTTCCTGCTTTTTTGGAGCCGGTTCCCCCGTTGCAGCCCACTCTTTGGACTGTATTTTTATTTCGGGCGTATAATGGTGTATACAGGTTTCTACAGTAATTAATCGGTGCCAAAACTGGGATTTATTGCGCCTAAACTGCACCAGCAGAGCGTTGGAAGTGTTCATTCGAACATGTTTTTGGTCTAACCTGAGAAAACGCGGCATCCAACGTGCGGACAGCTTTCTCATGTCTAAATGTTGGTTTAATATGTGACAAACACGTTCTTTTGGCATGTTCATAGCCTGTGGCATCTCTCTAACTTTAATTCGGTAGGCGTCTAGCACCATTTGGTGAACTTTGGAAATGTTTTCGTTAGTAATTGCAGTTTTTGGGCGTCCGGAACTTTCATCGTTTCCCAAGCTCTTACGACCACTTTTAAATTCAGCTGCCCTAACTTTCACTGTGGTAAATGATGGTGCAGTGTCCCCATACTCAGAATCCAACTCATTTTTGATTTGCGCAGGCGTATTTCCTTTCAAAAGCAAATATTTTATGACAGCTCGGTGCTCGATTTTGTCCACTGTCATAAAAACACATCAACTGATTCAAACGACTGATACATAACAACTGAGCGTCCAAAATGGCTGAAACTTTGGTGAGTAGCTGTCAACAGATGAAAACGGAACTCACTAGCTTTTATTTACGAGTTCGGAAGCTTTTCAGACCACCCTCGTATGAGTAGCAACTTGATGAAGAGTCATTAAGTTTGCGAGAATTATATTGAACATGCGTTTATGAAATTCTTGATTATTTTACGGTATTGGCTAATGACTAAGTTGGGGTTATACAAATTTGAGAAAAGAATTGTGCACTTGACTAGTTACCCTTCTCATTGTAATTACGTATGGATATTTCAGTAGTTACAGATTATAAGGGTAAGATTCTCTAATATTTAAATGTTCAACTCACTTGAAATATGTGATTTATTAGTCAGTTGTTCTCCATTCTCACACAAGGCAGCACAGCAGCGCATGCGCGGTGAACGTAACGCTGAATAATTCGCTATTTTCCATTCTCATTACTTTTGTAACCGTTTCTAAGTAACTAGCTAAATCCAATCACCATCACTGTTGCTTAGCAACTGTTAATTTTAGAGACGCTACGAAATAACTAATAACCAAACATGCACCGGTCCATTAAGCATATTTGATCAAGTCTATTACATGATTATGTTAGCGATGTCTCTGTACCAGTGCCGGCTGTGACAAAGGGATTCAATTCGGCAGCATTCGATCTGCTTCCAAAAACATCCACCTTCATTAGGAAATGGGTTATCAGATCTAGATGATATCTCTGTTTCCAATGTTGATTTTAGCTTACGAATTCACAGTGATTAATTCGCCACTGGCTTATTATATAAGGGATTGGATAACTCCTGTTACCATGGCAACTGTTTGTAAACCTTGCCTTCTGTACTGTATACAGTAGGCAGAGAAAGCGTTGTATTCCACTCAGAAATTACACGTCAAGGCTGCACAACAAATATATCTTTCGGGGCCTCTGCACCGAAAAAAGTGTATTTTAGAAAGGAAAATAGAGCGGTTGTAGATGCCTAACTGCAACTCTAACATAAGGAAAGTTATATTTAGTATCAGTATTTACCATCGGTATGACAAAAATATTTTCTAATAAAATTCCTCCAAACTTGAATTACGATTTATATGGGGTGAGTAAAAATTATGGAACAATAATTGTGACTTACTTGTTATAGTCTGGGAAGGAAATATTTAAGCATTGTATATTTATATGCAGGGCTGTTCAATACAGAATGGCTATAATTTTTTACGGATAATTTTTTGCACTAAAATTCAACCTTATTATATTCTGTTAGCTTAATGTGAAACAAACACGCCGTAGTAGTTTCATTGTTGGTACTCCTGGTTCCCGCCTGAGAGCACCAGGCAAGTTCAGACATGTTCAGTATCGCCTACCGCTGCAATGGAGGTAACATGCAGTTAAAGTTGATGTTAGAGGAAGGGAGAGGAGGGTCATCACTACACAGAAAACCAGAGGATATGTGTATTGAGACCGAGACTCCAGGCAAGCAGGTAGGAAGGTGTCAATAATTTATTTTGTTATTGTGAGAAAGAATTTGTATGTAGAAGAAAGATGAGAAATAAATACAAATACAAAAAACATCGTGTGTCGATATCGTGTGCTGCGCAGTGTTTCGTGTAACTTTCCCACAAAAATCACAGCATTTCTCGCTTCACACAGCAAAAGGGGCATGTGTGCCCCTTTTGCATGCACAAAAGTAAACTGCTTTCGTAAAAGAAAGGCGAAACCATATTTTAATGATAACACCATAATTGGTCTCATTATGTCACAAATTATGTGAAATTATGTCACAAAATTGTTTGTTACAGTAACGGTTTCAAGCTATCACTGGGGAACAAAAACAAACAAATTATTGTTATATACCCGAAACAAAATAGACAAATTCTTATGTAAACTGATCTGCTGATTTCAAAAATGTCCCTCAAACTGCTGCATCACGTAATGGTTTTTAGGTATTCATAATTTTTTATGAAAACTTACAGAAATGTGATGTGATAACTCATATTTGATTAATTGAAAAATAATAGGTATTTTATTGCCATATAACATTGAAAATAATAATAATTATTATTAATTATTATTAAAATAAATAAACACAAGATAATGATGGAAACCAATACCTGAATTATCACAGAAGAGTTTCGCTGTTGATTTCTTTTTTTTTTTTTTTTTTTTTTTTTTTTTTTTTGTATTGACTCTCCCGTTTGAGGAACCAAAGATAGTCTCCCAACATGGCTGAATCCCAGCGATACCCCGGTAACGTCTTGCCATCTCAGAAATGTCCTGGTGAAAACGCTCACCTTGCTCATCACTTACTACAGCTCCTAGGTTTGTAGGGAAACTATCAAGGTGAGAGTGCAAAAAGTGGATTTTAAGTGACATACGGCAACCCATTTCTTTGTATCTCCTTAACAGTTCTGAGACTAAAGTTTCATAATTTTCTTCTTTGTTATTGCCCAGGAAGCCTTCCACTACTGATTTAAATGACTTCCATGCTGACAGTTCAACACGTTTAAGCTTTGATTCAAAAACACTGTCTTTAAGAAGTAGTCTTATTTGAGGACCGACAAATATACCTTCCTTCAATTTTGATTCACTTATTTTAGGAAAGATACTTCTAAAATACTCAAATGCACTTCCACTTTTGTCCAAACCTTTAACAACATTCTTCATTAACCCGAGCTTTATGTGAAGTGGGGGGAGAAGAACTTTGTTTGGGTCTACTGGAGGCACATACTTAACACTGCTTGCTCCAGGGGTATGGACTTCCTTTTACCCCATTCTTTGACTATATAATGCTTGTCAGTTGCCCTACTGTCCCATACGCACAAAAAACAACAATATTTTGTGAAACCTCCCTGCAGTCCCGTTAGCAATGCAACTACCTTGAGGTCACTACAAATTTCCCAGCCATGGTTTTGATAACTAATAGCATCTAAAATGATGGATATGGAATCGTATGTCTCCTTCATTCCTATGGCATGAAATAAAGGTATTGAAGGTAGTAAATTGTCATTATGAAGCAACACTGCCTTTAAGCTGTATTTAGAAGAGTCAATGGCTATTATTTTAAATTAAGTCAATATAAGTTGGTATCAATAAGTTGGTATCAGTTCTGTAATGTTATATAAAAGAATAAGAATATTTCAAAAACGTTACGTGATACAGCATTTTCAGAGGCATTTTTGGAATCAGCGAGTCATTTTGCATAAGAATTAGCCTATTTTGTTTCGGGTACACAAAACGTGTTCTCTAGTGTTATCTGTGATGATTTGAAATTTGCATAATATGTTTGTTATTCGCAAAGAGTATGGAATTTCAAAGCTCCATTGATTATAGTTCTCGTCTGCTACGATTTTATACTTCAAAATATTATCTGTTTTGTTTCTTGCCTCCGTAAAGGAATAAATCCTGATATTGGAAGATATCCACGAGGTGGTAGCATCATCAGCGGCAGAGATACAGCGTCACCTACCAGAGCTATGAGAAACACCTCAAAATCGTAAGGTTGAAGTTGTGATTATAGCGTGAAGATGGCGCAGATAGTGAACAGTTATATTAACTATATTTAAATCATAATTGAATTTCAACTAAGTAATTAGTCACACAAGTATTAGTAAGATACGAATCAATATTTGAATCCTTTTCATAATGTTTGCTTCGGAATAACTAGCTATGTTTATAACTCAAAGTAAAGAAAATTTAAGAGTAATTTTGAGAACAGATACCTAGAATTTCGTATTTAACTTCGAAGAATGATAAATAAAGCCTTAAGAAAGGATTCAGTTATAATAAATCACTGTTACTTTTGTAAAAGTACTCTGTGCAACTAGTGTTCTAATAGACAGAGTTCTAAAATCGTGTGTTGTACAGTGTTTTGTGTAACTTTCCCACAAAAATCACATAATTTCTCGCATCAAACAGCAAAAGGGGACTGTGTAACCTTTTTGTATGCACAAAAGTGCTTCGTTTTGATTGCCTTTCCCTGCACTCTGATTTTCTGTTGCATTGAGGCTCTGCATTGGCTATTATCTATCGTCCCTCAACTTGGCTACTAATACTGCCATGGATACTTCTTCCACACCTTCTACAGACATATATTCAGAAGATTTCCGGACGAAGGTGCTGTCTTATTACTGATGTATTTTTTATCTTGAAAAGTGCAGGGCGATGCGCAGTGGCATCTGGACGGGTTCACCTCAGAACGGTTGCAACTGGAGGGGAGGGCAGGTCAGTTGCATACCAGTTGCGAGCAACTAAACACGTACAGAGCTACTCGTTAACACTACAGCTTGTTTCAAAATGTGCTTGTCTCCTGGTCCCAAGAGAGCATTTATAAATGACACCACCTAGCAGCACATTAGGAAATAAAGTGCTACATTTAAAAACACGAGAAGTAATAACCAATATCCACAGATTTATAAAAAAGAAACAATGGTCTGGGTCAGCTATAAAAATCTGGGGAAGGGTATCTGAGGCAACAGTTGTGTCTGAAAGCAGTTTAGGACAGTTATTAAGGAAAGAAAAGCCATTGGTGCTAGTGCAACAACGTCCTTCTCTATGCCCAGTAAACAAAGATTAAGAACATGCACAAAATCTGATTTGGATGTTTTAATTCAGAAGTAGTTAGGCGAACTATGAATAATTTTTAAAGCACAGATAAACAAAGACCAACTTTGAAGAAAGTGCTTATGAAGCTTAAAAATTCTACTGACTTCCAAGGCAGTGACTGAACACTAAGAAGAGTTCTTTTGAAGCTAGGATTATTTGAAAAGAAAAAAAAACACTAAGCGAGACAGACAAATTTTAATCGAACATCGCACCATGCGTGTAGATAGGCTTAAGTATTTACGAAATATTCCGAGATATCGAAGTGAAGTTTATATGGATGAAACCAATATAAATACAGTACATACTAGACCATATAGCGTGTCTGCCTCACGTTCAAGAGGTCCCGAGTTCGAATCTCGGTCAGGGTGATTTACCAACATAAGGTTTTTTCCGGTGTTTTCCCTTATCCTTCAAGACGAATGTCGGGTAACTCTAAGCTCCATGGAGCCTGGACTCATTTGAGCATCATTTCACCCAATTCATTCACCGCCCGATATAACTTAACCTTGGAGCGGACGTAGATTAAGAAAAACAAAATACTAGACCATATGCCTGGAGTGAAATACGTTACAGGGACTCTACAGCGGTATTGAAAGGCCGACAGTTGTTTATCATGCCTGCTGGAGGAGAACAGGGTTTTGTTCCAAATGTCTATGTACTATTTAAGATCCAACAAAAGCGTGGAGATTACTACCATAGTAAGAATTACAACTTAGTTTATAAGAGCTGCAAAACTGGCTTCGAGAATGATATTTGTTTTTAGACACCTTATGCACCGCCCTCTCCTCTCGTAATCTTACGCGTGTGACGCATTGTGGCGATAGGTGCACTATCCCCACCACAGTTGCTACTCATCCCTACCGCGCAGG
This sequence comes from Mantis religiosa, assembly GCA_030765055.1. Classification (NCBI taxonomy): domain Eukaryota; kingdom Metazoa; phylum Arthropoda; class Insecta; order Mantodea; family Mantidae; genus Mantis; species Mantis religiosa. Next base: position 264,077,290 of record CM060947.1, on the reverse strand, counting down.
ATTCCTGTCAAGATAAAATAATACATCTGTACCTTGATGGTGGTGACATTAATCTGTCCCTAGATTATCTAGTCAGGCATCCTTCCACACCAATAGAACCCAATCTACTAGCATGGATAACAATGGAGAAAATAGCTCGTCTCCAATACATCCAGGCCGTACAAGACCAACTCTCGGAACTACTCGATACGGCTACTGAAGGGAATAATGCCAAAATAGCCTCTTCTGAATTTAAGAAATTAGTTAGTCATCGCCCAAGTCTTGACGCTCTAAATATCTATTTAAGTAAACATGTGCAGTCAATTACAAATACTGAATGGCAAGAGGTCATGCCCAAGAGGAAACAATCATTATATTAAATGGGCCAGTGGCCGTACCCCAGTACCTCAAATCGCGCTCATACCTTAGCGACTTCATCTAACTCACCCTCCATCAAAACTATCCCACCAAAACGCCAGAGGAGTGAAACTGTCTCATCTCAAGTGTCCCCGCTTTCCCATCTGCAGAAACTCCTAGGTTTGCCAAACCAACTCCCATCTTGCTGAGTAATCCAGATGATGGAAGGAAGCTAAAATCATTTCCTGGGTCAGATTCATCCTACACAATCAAGAACATGCACAACACCCTGACCATACTTCCGATCGATCCAGGATTATAGAAGCCAATAAATGAAGTTCAGAAATTCTGTAAAGAGCGAGGAATAACAATAAACATAAACAAGTCGAAAGTTATGGTCTTCAAGAAGGAAGTTAAACTAAAAAAGATGAAAAGTGTGTAGTAAATGGCAAAAGGGTGGAAGTGGACAATAAATCGGAATACTTAGAAGTCAGGTTGAATAACAATAGAAAGTGGAGAGCAGATAGGAGAAAAATTGAAGCAAAATGAAGGGCGGCAATGAATAGAATAAGAATATGCAAATCTAAGCTAGAAATGACAAGCAAGTGGTTATCAGGAATTTATGAGGCACTAGTGGAATCTAATTATTTGTCCCGGTAAGCCACAAGGAGTTCTAATAAACATATGAGACAACTACCTTAAAGGTGAGTTACTATGCTGTAAGAACATTAAGGCCCGGGCTTTATAGTTCGGACCAATAATAGGTACAACTGACTCGTATTTTTCCTGGTAAACCACTAGGAGTTCTCATAAACACATGACACAACTACCTTAATGACGACTTACTATGCTGTAAGTACTTTAAGGCCCGGGCTTTATAGTTCGGACCACTAATAGGTACAACTGACTCGTATTTTTCCTGGTAAACCACTAGGAGTTCTCATAAACACATGACACAACTACCTTAATGACGACTTACTATGCTGTAAGTACTTTAAGGCCCGGGCTTTATAGTTCGAACCACTATTAGGTACAACTGACTCGTGTTTTTCCCGTTGAACCACTAGGAGTTCTCATAAACACATAAGACAACTTCCTTAATGGCGACTTACTATGCTGTAAGTACTTTAAGGACCGGGCTTTATAGTTCGGACCACTATTAGGTACAACTGACTCGTGTTTTTTCCGGTAAACCACTAGGAGTTCTCATAAACACATGAGACAACTTCCTTAATGGCGACTTACTATGCTGTAAGTATTTTAAGGCCCGGGCTTTATAGTTCGGACTCCTATTAGGTACAACTGACTCGTTTTCTTTTCCGGTAAACCACTAGGAGTTCTCATAAACACATGAGACAACTACCTTAATGAAAACTTACTATGCTGTAAGTACGTTAAGGCCCGGGCTTTATAGTTGGGACCACTAATATGTACAACTGACTCGTTTTTTTCCTGGTAAACCACTAGGAGTTCTCATAAACACATGAGACAACTACCTTAATGACGACTTACTATGCTGTAAGTACTTTAAGGCCCGGGCTTTATAGTTCGGACCACTATTAAGTACAACTGACTCGTGCTTTTTCCGGTAAACCACTAGGAGTTCTCATAAACACATGAGACAGCTACCTTAATGACGACTTACTATGCTGTAAGTACTTTAAGGCCCGGACTTTATAGTTCGGACCACTATTAGGTAGAACTGACTCGTGTTTTTTTCCGGTAAACCACTAGGAGTTCCCATAAACACATAAGACAACCACCTTAATGACGACTTACTATGCTGTAAGTACTTTAAGGCCCGGACTTTATAGTTCGGACCACTATTAGGTAGAACTGACTCGTGTTTTTTCCGGTAAACCACTAGGAGTTCTCATAAACACATGAGACAGCTACCTTAATGACGACTTACTATGCTGTAAGTACTTTAAGGCCCGGACTTTATAGTTCGGACCACTATTAGGTACAACTGACTCGTGCTTTTTCCGGTAAACCACTAGGAGTTCTCATAAACACATGAGACAGCTACCTTAATGACGACTTACTATGCTATAAGTACTTTAAGGCCCGGACTTTATAGTTCGGACCACTATTAGGTAGAACTGACTCGTGTTTTTTCCGGTAAACCACTAGGAGTTCTCATAAACACATGAGACAACTACCTTAATGAAAACTTACTATGCTGTAAGTACTTTAAGGCCCAGGCTTTATAGTTCCGGCAACTATTAGGTACAACTGACTCGTGTATTTCCCGGTAAACCACTAGGAGTTCTCATAAATACATGAGACAACTACCTTAATGACGACTTACTATGCTGTAAGTACTTTAAGGCCCGGACTTTATAGTTCGGACCACTATTAGGTAGAACTGACTCGTGTTTTTTCCGGTAAACCACTAGGAGTTCTCATAAACACATCAGACAACTACCTTAATGAAAACTTACTATGCTGTAAGTACTTTAAGGCCCAGGCTTTATAGTTCCGGCAACTATTAGGTACAACTGACTCGTGTATTTCCCGGTAAACCACTAGGAGTTCTCATAAACACATGAGACAACTAACTTAATGAAAACTTACTATGCTGTAAGTACTTTAAGGCCCAGGCTTTATAGTTCCGGCAACTATTAGGTACAACTGACTCGTGTATTTCCCGGTAATTCACTAGGAGTTCCCATAAACACATAAGACAACCACCTTAATGACGACTTACTATGCTGTAAGTACTTTAAGGCCCGGGCTTTATAGTTCCGACAACTATTAGGTACAACTGACTCGTGTATTTCCCGGTAAACCACTAGGAGTTCTCATAAACACATGAGACAACTACCTTAATGAAAACTTACTATGCTGTAAGTACTTTAAGGCCCAGGCTTTATAGTTCGGACCACTATTAGGTACAACTGACTCGTGTATTTCCCGGTAAACCACTAGGAGTTCTCATAAACACATGAGACAACTACCTTAATGAAAACTTACTATGCTGTAAGTACTTTAAGGACCGGGCTTTATAGTTCCGGCAACTATTACGTACAACTAACTCGTGTATTTCCCGGTAATTCACTAGGAGTTCTCATAAACACATGAGACAACTTCCTTAATGGCGACTTACTATGCTGTAAGTATTTTAAGGCCCGGGCTTTATAGTTCGGACTCCTATTAGGTACAACTGACTCGTTTTCTTTTCCGGTAAACCACTAGGAGTTCTCATAAACACATGAGACAACTACCTTAATGAAAACTTACTATGCTGTAAGTACGTTAAGGCCCGGGCTTTATAGTTGGGACCACTAATATGTACAACTGACTCGTTTTTTTCCTGGTAAACCACTAGGAGTTCTCATAAACACATGAGACAACTACCTTAATGACGACTTACTATGCTGTAAGTACTTTAAGGCCCGGGCTTTATAGTTCGGACCACTATTAAGTACAACTGACTCGTGCTTTTTCCGGTAAACCACTAGGAGTTCTCATAAACACATGAGACAGCTACCTTAATGACGACTTACTATGCTGTAAGTACTTTAAGGCCCGGACTTTATAGTTCGGACCACTATTAGGTAGAACTGACTCGTATTTTTTTCCGGTAAACCACTAGGAGTTCCCATAAACACATAAGACAACCACCTTAATGACGACTTACTATGCTGTAAGTACTTTAAGGCCCGGACTTTATAGTTCGGACCACTATTAGGTAGAACTGACTCGTGTTTTTTCCGGTAAACCACTAGGAGTTCTCATAAACACATGAGACAGCTAGCTTAATGACGACTTACTATGCTGTAAGTACTTTAAGGCCCGGACTTTATAGTTCGGACCACTATTAGGTACAACTGACTCGTGCTTTTTCCGGTAAACCACTAGGAGTTCTCATAAACACATGAGACAACTATCTTAATGACGACTTACTATGCTGTAAGTACTTTAAGGCCCGGACTTTATAGTTCGGACCACTATTAGGTACAACTGACTCGTGTTCTTCCCGGTAAACCACTAGGAGTTCTCATAAACACATGAGACAGCTACCTTAATGACGACTTACTATGCTGTAAGTACTTTAAGGCCCGGACTTTATAGTTCGGACCACTATTAGGTAGAACTGACTCGTGTTTTTTCCGGTAAACCACTAGGAGTTCTCATAAACACATGAGACAACTACCTTAATGAAAACTTACTATGCTGTAAGTACTTTAAGGCCCAGGCTTTATAGTTCCGGCAACTATTATGTACAACTGACTCGTGTATTTCCCGGTAAACCACTAGGAGTTCTCATAAATACATGAGACAACTACCTTAATGACGACTTACTATGCTGTAAGTACTTTAAGGCCCGGACTTTATAGTTCGGACCACTATTAGGTAGAACTGACTCGTGTTTTTTCCGGTAAACCACTAGGAGTTCTCATAAACACATCAGACAACTACCTTAATGAAAACTTACTATGCTGTAAGTACTTTAAGGCCCAGGCTTTATAGTTCCGGCAACTATTAGGTACAACTGACTCGTGTATTTCCCGGTAAACCACTAGGAGTTCTCATAAACACATGAGACAACTAACTTAATGAAAACTTACTATGCTGTAAGTACTTTAAGGCCCAGGCTTTATAGTTCCGGCAACTATTAGGTACAACTGACTCGTGTATTTCCCGGTAATTCACTAGGAGTTCCCATAAACACATAAGACAACCACCTTAATGACGACTTACTATGCTGTAAGTACTTTAAGGCCCGGGCTTTATAGTTCCGGCAACTATTAGGTACAACTGACTCGTGTATTTCCCGGTAAACCACTAGGAGTTCTCATAAACACATGAGACAACTACCTTAATGAAAACTTATTATGCTGTAAGTACTTTAAGGCCCAGGCTTTATAGTTCGGACCACTATTAGGTACAACTGACTCGTGTATTTCCCGGTAAACCACTAGGAGTTCTCATAAACACATGAGACAACTACCTTAATGAAAACTTACTATGCTGTAAGTACTTTAAGGACCGGGCTTTATAGTTCCGGCAACTATTACGTACAACTAACTCGTGTATTTCCCGGTAATTCACTAGGAGTTCTCATAAACACATGAGGCAACTACCTTAATGACGACTTACTGTGTTGTAAGTACTGTAAGGCCCGGGCGTTATACTTCAGACAACTATTAACTCAATTAATTACACACTAGACATGTATACGACAAAATATGAAAAACGAGTGATTTGGAGAATTTAATTTTAAAAAGCACGCTGGTCATGGTAGCTAAATGATTAAGAGCCACCAGATGGAGACTGAGAGATCCGTAGTTCAAATCTACCTACCTACTTAGCCTTCCAACCACCCACGTGCAATTGTCACCCAAAAATTCGATGTACATATGTTAAAGAAATGTGCGTCATTTAAAACCCCCTGGGTACATAAACAATTCAAACAACCACCCTTGATTATGTCCGTTTATGACAATCGGCTGATAACTCCCGCCCCACGCATAGAGATGGCATTACTGGGCAACTTAATCGGATACCATCATATAGTTTAACTCGAGACTAACTTGTGTGAATAGTTACAGCTCAATAGCTTGTTTAGCTTTTAAATGAAAGCATTTTAAACAAGACAGGTATACAGGTTTCACAAAAATAGAGGATTTGAAAAAAACGAGCAGTGACTAAATACTCCCATTTGAAAGACTTAACGCCTAAAGAAATCAAGGAGGAAATGGACAGTACATTGAAAGACTCTGTCCCTTCATATACAATGATTAAAAGATGGATTGTAGAGTTTAAAATGGAACATACGAGTACTAGTGGTGAGCCTCGCTCTGGACGTCCTGTGTAAGTCTCAACTATAGAGATCATTGAAAGACTGTGTCCCTTCACATACAATGATTAAAAGGTAGGTTGTAGAGTTTAAAATGGGACGTACGAGTACTAGGACAAACCTCACTCTGGACGTCTTGTAAAAGTCACAACTCCAGAGATCATTGAAAGACTCTGCCCCTTCATATACAATAATTAAAAGGTTGGTTGTAGAGTTTAAAATGGGACGTACGAGTACTAGTGCTGAGCCTCGCGCTGGACGTCCTGTGGAAGTCACAACTACAGAGATCATTAAACGACTCTGTCCCTTCATATACAATGATTAAAAGGTTGGTTGTAGAGTTTAAAATGGGACGTACGAGTACTAGTGCTGAGCCTCGCGCTGGACGTCCTGTGGAAGTCACAACTACAGAGATCATTGAAAGACTCTGCCCCTTCATATACAATAATTAAAAGGTTGGTTGTATAGTTTAAAATGGGACGTACGAGTACTAGTGCTGAGCCTCGCTCTGGACGTCCTGTGGAAGTCACAACTACAGAGATCATTGAAAGACTCTGTCCCTTCATATACAATGATTAAAAGGTGGGTTGTAGAGTTTAAAATGTGACGCACGAGTACTAGTGCTGAGCCTCGCGCTGGACGTCCTGTGGTAGTCAAATTTCCAAAGAGATCGTTGAAACAATTCATCGTTTAATACTGGAAGTCCGGAAGTTAAGGTTGTTTGAGATAGTAGAGGCCGTAAGCATGTCAAAAGAACATGCGGGTAATATTTCAAGTTATATTTTGGGCTTCCATAAGGTTTGTACAAGATGGGTGTCGCGTTTGTTGACACTTGATCAAAAGTTGCAAATAAAAATTGTTTTGGTTATGAATTTGGAGCTCTACCATAAAAATCCCAGTGAGTTTTTAAGATAACTTATTAACATGAATGAAACTTGGATACATCACTACACTCCAGAAAGTGCATCACTGTCAAAACAGTTGAATGTGTCAGATTAACGAACTCCAAGGAGACAAAGGCAACTTTGTCAGCTAACAAGCTTTTGGCGAGTGCTTTTTCAAGATGCACATGGAATTATTTTATTGATAATTTGGACAAGGGTAAAAGTATCACTATTGACTACCACACAAGCTTAAAGCAACGTTTGAGCAATGAGGTGAAAAGAAAAAGAAATCTTGTTCCAACACGACAATGCTCCGGCCGATCGTTCAGGGATTGCAATGGGAAAAATGTGAGAAGTAAACTTCCAGTTGCTTGAACATTCACTCTATTTGCCAGATCTAGCACCCAATGACTAGGGGTCCGTAGGAGAGGGGATCGGTCCCCTTCAGCTGCCGTGGTGCGGGCGCTGCAGATCCTTAGCACTCGTGGGACCTCTGACGTTACTAGAACATCTGAGCCCCTCTTTCGGGAGTTGTTCGGATTAGGATGGTCTCGAGGGGGCAGTGGTTCCAGATACCCTTGGGAAAATAGTACGTCTTCGGACGGGTTTGAGGGAAGCCATTAATTCTCCCGGATACTAGCCTGCAAAGCTAGTAGAAGGTGTGCTAGATCACCGGGCGGCCCCACCGAAGTCATATCGGTAGCCTTCACCTTTGGTGTTGGCGCGCGTAAGTGGCGTATCCACTTCCATCCCGTCTTGTGTCCTAGGACCAGATGGGGGGGGGGGGGCTTGTTAGTCTCTAGGTCTTGTCCTATGGATGTGATATAGTAGGCAACCCCGAACATGTGATCTTTGAATGTACGAAATACAACGATGAGGTACAAGAGGAACGCGCAATGCTAGCAGGAAAAGCAGTTTGGCACATCGTAAGAAGTCACGAGGATTTGTGTATAGTGAACAGAATGGTGGCAAAGATATCGAAAATAGTCATGGAGGAGTACAGAAGACCAGCGGAAATGCAAATAACGGACGCAATACATCAGCAGCAACACCAAAATCAGGACGAATCACCAAGAAGGTCACAAAGAATAAGGCAACAAGAAATAAGTACCCACGTCGAAGAAGAGGTGGAGATCTCAGGCCAGAACAGGGCGACCAATCCATAAATAGACGTAGGCAACTTCGGACCACAACAGGACGGTCAAGAATGGGCTGAGAGGAGAAGGGGACAGCCACAACAGATCATCACACGGAGCTCATCTGATACCGAAGATAGCTAGAGACAACATTTGTTGAAATTCAATTGATAGATAGCAGATTGGTAGAAAGTGCTGGCAGTAAACAGTTTTTCATTCACATGTATTGTTAATTTAACTAGTCAGAATGTTTTATAATAGAGTAGGACTGCCAGCTTAGGATATAGATTAAAGATATATGTAAAGCAGCTGGGAAACCGGCTGCTATAGGTTAGATAGCTTAGTAGGTTAGGAGTAGTTAGTTTAGATATAGGTAATCTGCGAAACGTAATAATGTTCCAATCTAAATAAATGTAATAACAATAAAGAGATGTAACTGTGGAACTTATGTCCTGGTATAGACTCAAGACACCAGGGCATAGTTCATGCAGATTTTATTTATTTATATATGGAAAGTCCCACGGAGGACTCCGAGCGCCCTTTGGGGCAGCTCGGGTAACTCCCTGGTTGAAAGAGGCCCGGGTCTTGTTCCTACGGGTTCAAGGCTAATGGGAGTAGAACCTCGGAACTCAACCTAGTGACTACCACCTGTTCCCGAACTTCAAAAAAGTCTTGGAGGACGAAGATTTGACAACAACGATAGGTTATTGATTCAGTAAACTGATATTTTGAGGACCATCATCGCATTACAGATGATGGTTTAATTAAATTACGGGGCATGTCCGTAAAATAAGCTCCCCAAGGCGCTGGAGCCGTGAAAATTGCTATTACGTGAGATCAGGCAACACTGGCGTGTAGCTTGGTTGCACCCCTTCAAATCCCCACCAGTACGAACCCGTTGTAGCCATTAGTCTTGGCTGGGCAGCTGTTTGCGATGAAGCTTCCTATCACTTCCACCACTAAGTGCTTGTTGCGTGCAGTGATTCGTTTTTTCAGTGCCAAGGGCACTACCCCCAATGAGATTCATCGCCAGTTATGGGAAGTCTATGGGCCACAGTGTATGGACGTCAAAAACGAGCGAAAGCGGGCCAGACAGTTAAAAGACAGAGGTACAGACGTTCATGATGAACAGCGTTCTGGTCGGCCTTCGGTTTCAGCCGAAACAATTGCAAAAGTGGAGCAAGAAATGCTTAAAGATCGGCGTGTGACAGTTGACGAGCTGTGCGAACTTATCCCTGAAGTCAGTAAGACTACGATTGACAAGATTTTGACCGAACATTTGCATTATCGCAAGGTGTGTGCGAGGTGGCTCCCCAAAGTGCTCACCGAAGACCATAAACGGCAACGTGTTGAAGCGGCCAACCGATTCCTGGAGCGCTATGCAGAACAGGGCAAGGAATTGTTTGATTATATTGTCACTGGCGATGAAAGCTGGGTGCACTACACAACAGCAAAAACTAAAGAACGTTCTCGTCAGTGGCGGCATTCGAATTCGCCGAAGCCGTGAAAGTTCAAACAGACATTTTCTGCCTGCAAAGTGATGGCAAGTGTCTTCTGGGAGAGCAAAGGTGTATTGTTGTGTGAGTTTATGCTTGTATTAGGGCGCTCAACTCCGGGGGTCATCAGCGCCCTTTAAAAAACTACTCATGGCAAAAGCCAGATATAAAGCTTTCTAAAACTATACAAGTGTAACAAAACCTATTAAAAATACACGTACATAAAAAACATCAACCAAAACCTACTAAACATTTCGTTCACTAAATCCTAAACTCTAAACTAGACAAGAATCTGAAAACCTTCTCCACGGGTCTCCACGCACGGCCTACACGTGGGTGGGCCTGTTGACCGTCTCCCTCAACCACGAAGAGGAGCCCACACGAGGGAGACTGTTGGTTCGGGACCCCGGGTGCGCCAAACCCGTACCTACCGAAGTAGGCCCCTGTGGGCATTTAAAATCGAAGGAGGGGAGTGTTGACGAAAGGAGTGATTGTTCATCACGACAACGTTCGTCCCTATACTGAAAATGCAACGGCTGATCTCCTGTCTCAGTTCGGATGGGCAGTCCAGACTTAGCATCTAGTGACTATCATCTGTTTCCTGAGTTGAAGTCACAGACAACGCTTCATTGCAAAACGGACACAGCGGAGCAGGCTCCTTTTTAAAAAGAAAACTATGAGTAAAAAAGCAGTGCCCAATACGTAACCGAGCCAAACTCACCTCCTCGCGACGAGATGACCGACAGGAGGTAACCCAGGGAATCGGAAGTTCTTTGACAGATCTAAGTTTATTATTGCGGAGAGCGGACCACTCTTCCCGCCAGCAGGTTTGCACAGCTCTCCGCAATACGGCCTTAAAATCTTACGTCACAGATGGTACTCGAACCCTGGGCTTCATGGTAGCCGTCTTGGCTGCCAAATCCGCCATTTCATTCTCCCGCAAGCCTACGTGACCAGGGATCCATGCACACACCACGTTAACGCCAGAAGCGTGTAAAACGTGGAGGGCATCCTGGATACTCTACACAATAGGGTGGTAGTTGTACAGCTGCCGTAGGCTTTGAAGTGCACTGAGGAAATCACTCAGGATTAAGCAGTCCCCCAACTTCCGTCGACCTACGTCTAAAATGGCCGGGTATATTGCTTAGAGCTCTGCAGTAAAAATGGAAGTGCTAGTGTGGAATCCGAATGTATACGGTTCGGTTCCACACACGTAAGCACAGCCAACACCATTTGAGTTCTCGGAGCCATCAGTATAAGTTACAAAATGGTCCTCATATCGCGATAAAAATTCTAAAATACATGTGCGGATACTAGACATAGACATGGTAAATCTATCATATTTAGTCATGCCCAGATCAACGTGGGACGCTCTGCACATCCAAGGAGGGTATGTCCTCTCCCCCCTAGGATACATCTTGGGCATTTCAGTATCAAGATGTCTAAGGAGCTCCCGGAAACGAAAACCAGGTGGCTTTGGTTTAAAAGAAGTCTTAGCACCTAGTGATTGTCCTCTGTTTCCTGAGTTGAAGTCACACCTGGGCGGAACACATTTCCAGACCGACGATGATTTGAAAAACGAGGTTGAGCGCTACCTGCGCAACTTGGCGGGAGAGTGCTATGACAAGGGTATACAAAAACTGCCACAGTGCATGCAAAACTGCAACGATCACAATGGTGATTACGTTGAAAAATAGCTGTAGGTTCCGCCTTTGCATCAATGTAACATTCATTAACAATAAACATGTCTTTTGTATTAAATAAAATTGGAGACCTTATTTTACGGACACGCCTCAGGGAACACCGATATGAGAAAGGTATCAACTCTTCTCGAGATTAGGCCGCGCTGTGGCTCAGGTGTTAGACCGCTTGACTCTCACCAAGGGGGCCCGGGTTCGATCGCAGGTGACCGCAAAGTGAAGTTTGTGGTGGACAACACGGCGCTGGGGCAGGTTTTCTCCGGGATCTCCGGTTTCCCTGCCATTTCGTTCCACCGGTGCTCCATCTTCATATCATGTACCATCAGTGTCAGCGCCTACGGTGCCGAATGTAGTAAAAGCGGGCGTTAAACACTACACATTTCTTTTTAATTCTCGAGATTATATTTAGAAATAAGGGAAAAAATGTTTTTTTCTCATTTTTATTGTGAGGCTTTTCTATTGACATATTAGCGACCATCATATCAAGAGTGATATTACGTATTTGAGTTATGTTCGTCAGATGATATAAGGTTTAATAATATTTAACATTACTGCTAGTGGAACGGCCGATAATTGAGATCATGTGTTAATTTGGTATCACTGACGATATTGTCTAATGCAGTGCTGTTGGCTTTTGGTGCTATGCAGTGTGCCACGCTTGATTTAGTAACGATATCGCGTACAGTATATTTATTAAAGAATTATGCGCTCTAAATGGCAATCCTCTGAATTATTGCTAAACAGATCATCGGATTTCATACGATACACGGCTCAGTGCAGGCTTATAAAGTGTTTGTGAATTACCAACACGTTCTCTATTTCATTTTTATGTTTTGTTTACAGTAGGCCGACATTTATTAATGCTACGCATAATTTAATTGAACGTTCTCAAATATTTGTATAGACTCATTTAGTAGAATTTTCGATTATTACGACAGCGTGAATCTGAAAATGAATGACCTGTTGCATTTATCAGTTTCTCTGCCTCCTCTGTACTCTGTTACTTCATGTATATCTGGTTAAAAGACACAAAAACCAATAAAATGTGAAATTAATAATTTCTGAGATATTCCTTGTGTAACGGTAGTCTTTTGTTTGTTTGAAATGTGTAAAAGTGTGTGTAATTTTGTGATTGGCCGTAGTAATAATTGTATTACGTAATGTGGTGACGTAGCAGAATATCGGCCAATCGTAAAATTAATATAGGAGTAACCATAGTGACGGAAAATCAATAGTTTTAAGAGATATGTGTTCTGTAATCTTGTATGTTGAGGATGGAAAACGTTTGTAAACGTTTTATAAACGTTTTGTAATGGAAGATAAATAATCTTGCTGAATGTGGAAAGACGAAAAGGTTTGAATGGAAGAAGAAAATCAATAATTTTGTTTCATGAAGATAGAAAGTTTTAAATAGTGATAAATATATGTGCAGGATTGAGGTGTTTTATGTAATTAACGGAAAGTATTTATTAATAAAGTAGGGATACGATATGCTGGAGGTAACCTGCAGTGATTGACTAGGAAAGAAATTTCGAGTAAAATGTAATCCAGATTATACAATTAAATTATATATTACGTAATCGGACTTATCTAAAATTTTATTGTGGAAACGTAGAGTCAGACTGAAAAATTCAATGCCATAGCTGGTATTTGAACCACGGATCTTCTGGTTTCCGTCCAGCCGCTCTACCATTGAGCTACTATGGTCAACGTGGCGATATCACTCGGTCGGGGCGTAGTGAAGTCACGTTATATATACAAGTGTGGTGAGAATACACCGAATACACAACACGCGTAAAGAACTCTATCGTTACCGCCAAACACATCACATGAGGGCAAACAGCAAATTTCCAGGTGGCGAGTGAGATACCTGATTAGAATTATGAATAAATCGATCATGCAAAAATTTAGGTGGTTGCTTCGCTAATCACACCCTAGTCAGGACGTATCCCACACCCTGGAACAAAGAAGAGAATGCATGCAGAGCGAACCCCGAGGAAAACTCCGACTTGTCCAGTAAACCTCCTAATCTCTGTTTCATATAACCTTGCCCCGCTGCCATGTATCACTCCGCGTTCCACTACCTTCACCCCTCACTCTAATTGGCTAATGCTTTCGCGCCATAGGCCATAGGCGGTGCCTTTCCGTGACATTTAAACCTGCAGTAAACGTCATAATAATTGCCGGGAACATAAATAAAATCATACAAATAAGGATATGAAGGTATGCAAAAATACAAGTTTATAATGAAATGAGCAAGTTGAAACTGAATGACTGAGCAATGTAACTGAAACAAGTTTATAATGAAAGACCTTCAGCCTTTTCCACTGGGATTTTTTAAACCAGCACACATACCTTTCAAAAATGCCTGTCTTTCAGTCTTAAAAGTCGTGTCACACCATACCTTACTTTTCGTGTGTTCTTCATTAATCCAAGTCTCGTCAAGGTAGTATATTTTGCGACTTCTTTCTCGGTACAGTCTGACTGTCCTTAAATAACGTGTTCGCCACACAGCAATATCGCCTCTGTTTTTTAGCACATTTTTCATGCCTCTTTTTTTCACAAACCCCAGCTGTATAAGCAATCTGCTGAAATTTGGTAAATCTGCATCCTCCTTTACAGCAGACGAAATGTTATCTATGTTAGGGAGTTCGTTTCTAAAGAAAAAACTATACACATGACGACGCACAGCTGTTTTCACGTATTTTCTCCGAGCACGCGCTTTTGTTTATTCCTGCTTTTGCCTGGAGTGGTAAGTTTTCCTGTTGTCTCAATTTCACATCGCGATGTTCCTACGGATTTAACACTTACACCTGTAACTTCAGAGTACAGCTGTTCGACTTCTCTCACTGACAAAGGCGGATTCTTCTCTGTGAGTGCATTAAACACAAGCACCACAATTCTTTTTCCGCCTGTTTGTAAAGATTTACCCTTGCGATACTTCAGCAAAAAACTGGCGGTAGACTCTGCCATTATACATATAATAAGTACATGCGCAATAAACGAACAATAAAATAATTTAGCTCTCGCACTCGGCATAGCACACCGTCGAATGGCGATATATGACTAATCCAGTTCAAAACAAGGTCAGTGATAAAAGTCATATAAACAAATGTCACCACTACCGCTAAATCACGTGCTATCGTGTCATGTACTTGAGAGCAAAGGAACCTCCTCTTTACTTCGTTTAAGAATTAACATGCATTTCAGATAAATCAACTCTGTTGCGTAAAATATTTAATTAAAACAGCAACGAAAACATAAATTTGACAATTCTCTTCCAACATACATCGATATATCACGACAGTCTTTACTACAACAGCAGCCAATGAGAGGTGATTAGGTCACGTGACCGTTAAGAAATACGGGGCAAGCTTATGTGAAACAAGGATTACATCCGTAATCCTCACACGCCACCTTACCTACTTTGGGAAGTGTTGAGTGCTGGGAGGACTCGACCAGGTTCCAAACGGGCAGAACCGCCTCAGTCTTGAGTTTTCTAGGGAATGTTGAAACAGTACAGTCTGCTACGCCAACTTGAAGCTGGAATGTAACTTTACGAGTTAATTCTATCTGCTGAAGCTGCGAGAACCCTATATCAGGGTTTATGTTGGTATGTATTATTCAAAGAAAAGATGCCACTAGTTCGGACTTAGAAACTTCAGCGAACCAATCGAAGTTACTACAGTAAAACCTCTCTAAAACGATAAAGGCGATCGTTCCGGAATTTCGTTCATTTTACAAAACCATGACATTAAGTTTACAAGTATTTTTCCATACGTTCTACTTACTCCGTGTATTAGATGTATAATAACATATACGTACCACCAATGCATGGACTCGCTTTAAATGTAACTCCAATTTACATTTAAGTATAATGTTTTAAATCAATATATTTTCTAAATAATGATTAACTACGTATTAAAGTTATTAATAACAACTAAACACTAGTAACACAACTTCACTTATCTTATATAAGATAAGTGAAGTTGTGTTACTAGTGTTTAGTTGTTATTAATAACCTAGTTTACTTCACTGTCAGCAGCTTCAGTTTTTTACATACGTATTAAAGTGTTGAATTTGTTACCAAATTGCTTAAACATTCACTTCATTAACAGGATTTTGTAATTAAAACGTTAATAAACAGTTTATACATAAAATAAATTCTTGGAGGCCAGTTCATTAAAATACGAGTTTCAAACAGTTGACAGCTCACTTCAGAACGCTCATTTGTTAAACGATTTATCACCCATTCTGAGACACACAGAAAGATGTTATGACTTTGGGTTTATGTATGTAGGCAAGTGGCTTAGGTCAGCGAATGCATTCTAATATATGACACTGGGGCAATATAGTTGTGTCGATACCTGCGTTACTAATAACGGATTATTACCGAGCAATACGTCGTATTGTCTAGCCAATTAAGTTACGATCCCAGTACATCCATGCCCTAAGCTCAGAGGTTTGCTGCGTAATCACACCAATTATCGAGTTAACTTCAACAACATAACAACCATTTGTGTTAATACTAACCTCTCTCCTTAGCCTTATTTTTGAAACAAGTTTCTAATATACTACATTCTGTATCCATTAACTTTATTACATTTACTACTTCTTATTTATGATGCAGAAAATCTTGCATTCCATTACAAAAAGTCTCCAAAGAGATTGCAATGCCAATACACGTTTAGAAGCATTGCAGATCGCTACTCCAAGAGGGAGCTGAAGTGATAATAAACGACACAAACATTTCATGAAAAACAACAGAATGGCGACACAGCTTCAACTTCATGTAGTTATTATGCTATTCATTCTGGAATAATACGGGGTGACTAAAAAGTATGCAAGAATGCCTGTAACTTTGTTTTATAGCTTCTTGAAGTGATATCCTTTATAAAAGCTCTAATATATCCACATGATTGTATATTACTAAGATCGCGAAAAGGGCGTCACATATTATTTAAAAGCAACATACGCGGGGGTGTCGTAAAGTTTGAACTATCACTCTTTAAAAATAGGACAGAGAGTTTCTGTTCATATTTGCTTGTTAGTCCTTCTCTACGCAGTCATCATCCCGATTTACACACTTTTACCAGCGTTTCTTAACCTTCCGAATACCTTGATTGTAGCAGTCTGCAGAATTCCCTTTAAACCACTCTTCCACTTCATTAATGACGTCATTTGTGTTGTCAAATCGGCGACCACGCAACAGATTCTTCATTTCCGGGAACAAGAAAAATTCACTTGGTGCGAGATCGGGCGAATAAGGTGGATGTTGTAACGTCTCAAAGCCACATTCACTTGTTTTGTCAACTGTAACTTGATATGAATAGGCTTGTGTATTGTCAGACTGAAGACGAACAACTTTGGAGAGCATACCGCGTCGTTTCTTAATCAGAGCTACTCGTAACTTGTCCAGAAGATTGTAGTAGTATCTGTCAGTGATGGTTTGATCCTTGGTAAGTTAATCTGTAAGGATGACTCCACGACAGTCCCAGAAAACTGAAAGCATGACGTTCCCAGCTGACTTTTGCACCTTTGTCTTTTTGGGAGGGAGGAATTGGCATGTTTCCATTCCATGCTAACGGTTTTTGCCTCTGGATCACACTGATAGATCCAGGATGAATCCATAGTTACCAGACGATAAAAATTCATCCTTATCCCGTTCCAACAGCATCAACATCTGCGTCGAAAGGTCACGCCGTGTTTACTTTTCGGAATGGTCTATTAAACGTGGGACCCACCGTGCAGACATGTTAGACACCTTAGACCTCAAGTTTTGTCATATCGGACGATGAATGAAATGATGTTCAAATTAGTACAGGGTACATAGAGCTTAGAGTTACCAGACATTCATCTTTTAGGATAAGAGAAAACCTCCAACGTTAAGTCATATCGGACGACGAATGAAAAGATGTTCAAATTAGTACAGGGTACATAGAGCTTAGGGTTACCAGACATTCATCTTTTAGGATAAGAGAAAACCTCCAACGTTAAGTCATATCGGACGATGAATGAAAAGATGTTCAAATTAGTACAGGGTACATAGAGCTTAGGGTTACCAGACATTCATCTTTCAGGATACGAGAAAACCTCCAACGTTAAGTCATATCGGACGATGAATGAAATGATGTTCAAATAAGTACAGGGTACATAGAGTTTAGAGTTACCAGACATTCATCTTTCAGGATAAGAGAAGACCTCCAACGTTAAGTCATATCGGTCGATGACTGAAATTATGTTCAGATGAGTACAGGTTACATAGAGCTTAGGGTTATTAGACATTCATCTTTCAGGTTAAGAGGAAACCTCCAACGTTAAGTCACATCGGATGATGAATAAAATGATGTTCAAATGAGTACAGGATGCATAGAGCTTAGAGTTACCATTCACTTTTCAGGATAAGGGAGAACCCAGGAATGGAAAGATAGGGCTACTGGAACCCTAATATTAACGTACAACGTGCTATTGCTGTTAAATCCCGAGCTTTATAGTTCAGACCACTATTAGGTGAATTAATATAAGTTTTGTAGGCAAAGAATTTCGGAAGATAGAGTCAAACTGAAAAAATCAATGCCATAGTCGCGATTTGAACGATAAATCTCTCGGGCTCTGTTCGGTGGCTCTTATGAATTTTGTTACCATGGCGATGTGACAGCTAGACATTGAGCTCTGCAATTGACTAGCATTTGTTCGCAGTTAATTTACTTTTTCAGGTATCTCACCAACTTAAACTCTATCGCATTGGCCTCTCGGACTACTTAATCCACATTATTACCAGTTTTCTCACTGATCGCACTTTTGCGGTACGCATTGGAGATACTCTTTCAATTAAGCGTCCTATTACAGCTGGTGTTCCACATGGTTCAATACTGGCGCCATCACTGTTTAGGATTCACACCTCCGATATTCCAGACATGGCTCCAACCTCAATTGCCCTGTATGCTAACGTCACTGTGTTATTTTACTCTCACTCCGATCTACATTCTGCTTTACAAACCTTACAGCTATCTCTTGATGACCTCACTCAATGGTGTCGAACTTGGTGCATATCCCTCAATTCCCAGAAAATGGAAGCCAAGAATTTTACTTTACGCCACTATAATCCACCTCCGCCTATACGCCTTCTGACCCATCATGTTCCGTGGCTCCCTTCACCTACACCAGTCATGTACAGATGTATTATTTTATCTTGACAGGAATCCTGAGCGGAAGGGATGAGTAGCAACTGTGGTGGGGATAGTGCACCTATCGCCACAATGCGTCACACGCGTAACATACGATAGGAGAGGGCGGTGCATACGGTATCTAAAAACAAATTTCATTCTCGAAGGCAGTTTTGCAGCTCTTATAAACTAAGTTGTAATTCTTACTATGGTAGTAATCTCCACGCTTTTTTGGATCTTAAATAGTACATAGACATTTGGAACAAAACCCTGTTCTCCCCCAGCAGGCATGATAAACAACTGTCGGCCTTTCAATATCGCTGCAGAGTCCCTGTAACGTATTTCACTCCAGGCATATAGTCCAGTATGTGCTGTATTTATATAATTTTCATCCATATCAACTAAATAAACTTCACTTCGATATCTCCGAATATTTCGTAAATACTTAAGCCTTTTTCCACGTATGGTGCGATGTTCGAATAAAATTTGTCTGTCACCCTTAGTGTTTCTTTCCAAATAGTCCTAGCTTCAAAAGAACTCTTCTTAATGTTCAGACACTGCCTTGGAAGTCAGTAGAATTTTTAGCTTCATAAGCACTTTCTTCAAAGTTGGTCTTTGTTTTTCTGTGTTTTAAAAATTATTCATAGTTCGCCTAACTACTTCTGAATTAAAACATCCAAATTAGATTTTGTGCATGTTCTTAATCTTTGTTTACTGGGCATAGAGAAGGACGTTGTTGCACTAGCACCAATGGCTTTTCTTTCCTTTATAACTCTCCTAAACTTCTTTCAGACACAACTGTTGCCTCAGATACCCTTCCCCAGATTTTTATACCTGACCCAGACCATTGTTCCTTTTTTATAAATCTATGGATATCGGTTATTACTTCTCGTGTTTTTAAATATAGTACTTTATTTCCTAAATGTGCTGCTAGGAGGCGTCATTTACAAATGCTCTCTTGGAACCAGGAGACAAGAACATTTTGAAACAAGCTGTAGTGTTACCGAGTAGCTCTGCACGCTTGCAACTGGTACGCAACTGACCTGCCCTCCCCTCCAGTTGCAACCGTTCTGAGGTGGACTCGTCCAGATGCCACTGCACATCGCTCTGCACTTTTCAAGATAAAAAGATACATCTGTACCTTGGAGTGTTACTGGACACTCGGCCTACGTGGAAGCCTCAACTGGCCGCACCATTACCCTGGCATCCGCTCGTCTTTCACAATTCTCTCCTTTATTTCACAAACACACTTTACTTGGATTAGAATCTTCACTGCTCCTGTACAAATGTCTGGTTCAACCTCTCATTACTTTCAGCCAGTACTTGTCAGCCAGAGTCGATTCCTGCGAATCGCTACCAATGCTCCTTGGTTGGTCCCCCATCTACAGCTGCATCACGACCTGGGACTTCATCCTCTCCACCATTTCATCCGACAGACTGCTCGACGCTTCTTCTGCAATCTACGCCACGTCCCAGGAGCTGTGAGGTATAACTCGGCGTCCGTAGTCGCCGGCCAACACGACTGAAGTGACGACTACCACAGGACCTGCTTTACAGTGATGACACTTCCACTTCTGAATGTTCTACTGATCCTCATTTGTTTTTCAATTGTTCTGTTCTGCTGTCTAAATTCACATTATTGATGTATAACATATCATTAATTCAGTATCACATTTGTATTAGTTCAAAGGAGGCGCAGTCCAACCTCTACAATGTTATTACTATATGATTATTTTGTACCTGTTCTCTCAGATGTGCAACACATGTATTATTGCTAACAAATCTAATAAATATATTCAAAAAAGATGCATCACTTGTTCTGATATTCAAACTCCGTACAGATGTATTTTTTTATCTTGAAAAGTGCAGAGCGGTGCGCAGTGGTATCTGCACGAGTCCACCTCAGAACGGTTGCAACTGGAGGGGAGGGCAGGTCAGTTGCGTACCAGTTGCGAGCAACTAAACACGTGCAGAGCTACTCGGTAACACTACAGCTTGTTTCAAAATGTGCTTGTCTCCTGATTCCAAGAGGGCATTTATAAATGACGCCTTCTAGCAGCACATTAGGAAATAAAGTGCTACATTTAAAAACACGATAAGTAATAAACAATATCCATAGATTTATAAAAAAGGAACAATGGTCTGGGTCAGCTATAAAAATCTGGGGGAGGGTATCTGAGGCAACAGTTGTGTCTGAAAGCAGTTTAGGAGAGTTATTAAGGAAAGAAAAGCCATTGGTGCTGGTACAACAACTTCCTTCTCTATGACCAGTAAACAAAGATTAGGAACATGCATAAAATCTAATTTGGATGTTTTAATTCAGAAGTAGTTAGGCGAACTATGAATAATTTTTAAAGCGCAGAAAAACAAAGACCAACTTTGAAGAAAGTGCTTATGAAGCTAAAAATTCTACTGACTTCCAAGTCAGTTTCTGAACATTAAGAAGAGTTCTTTTGAAGCTAGGATTATTTAAAAAAAGACACTAAGCATGACAGACAAATTTTAATCGAACATCGCACCATACGTGCAAAAAGACTTAAGTATTTACGAAATATTCGGGGATATCGAAGTGAAGTTTATATAGTTTATATGGATGAAACTTATATAAATACAGCACATACTGGACCATATGCCTGGAGTGAAATACGTTACAGGGACTCTGCAGCGATATTGAAAGGCCGACAGTTGTTTGTCATTTCTGCTGGAGGAGAACAGGGTTTTGTTCCAAATGTCTATGTACTATTTAAGATCCAACAAAAGCGTGGAGATTACTACCATAGTAAGAATTACAACTTAGTTTATAAGAGCTGCAAAACTGCCTTCGAGAATGAAATTTGTTTTTAGACAACTTATGCACCGCCCTCCCCTCTCGCAATCTTACGCGTGTGACGCATTGTGGCGATGTGTGCACTATCCCCACCACAGTTGCTACTCATCCCTACCGCGCAGGATTCCTGTCAAGATAAAATAATACATCTATACCACTTGAGTGTGTGCCAGACACGCTACCAGCAAGCTACAGAGATAGGCATTATTATTGTTAATGTTATTTCAAATATTAAGTTATAATACAATTATTCTTTTAAAATATTGAAAATCATTTATAAATGCATTACAAGCAGTAACGTGATGGTATTGCCATTTTATTGCAATATAAAAATGCCATGCTTTGTTCCACCCTCGGGTGAAGCCAATAATAGCCATCAAATGACGTCATTTCCTGCTAGAGAATAATTGCCCTTTATATTTCCTGCCGTTTTGTGTTTGTGCCTATGCAGTAATCCCCTTAAGCCTTTAATGGTGTACCATTATTCAGCTTTTTGCCCCCAAAATTTCCCTTTTCATTAGTAAAATTGTTTCATTGCTCTCGTCTATATGGAAATACAAAGAATAGAGAAATATTTGAAAGCGTTGGACGGCTGCTGCTGGAAAATAAACAACCGTGTAGAATTAACCAGAAAATGTGGACCTCCATAAAGAAACAACGGGCCCTTTGTTAAAAACCTCGGGTTTTCAGGCCGTAATATTATATTATTGTTGACTTTTGTTTTGCAACTTTTCATGCTTTACAATGGCACCTGGACGAAGATTGCTTACACGGATGGTGTTGCTCTTTTGTTTTTCGAGAGTTGTCATGCATTTACTGATGCTGTTTTAATTGGCAAGACGTTTTACAATGTGCAAAACGTATAGACGGCATACAAACACTAATGCCCGCCTCTGTTGCGTAGGTGGTAGCGTGCCTGGTTCAAATTCAAGAGGTGCCCAGTTCGAATCACAGTCAGGGTGGCTTTTTCCCGAGTTTTCTTTTATCAAAAACGGTGAATATAGGGTATTACTAAGCTCTATGTACCCTGTTCTCATTTGAACATCATTTCATTCATCGTTCGATATGACTTAACGTTGGAGGTTTTCTCTTATCCTGAAAGATGAATATCTGGTAACTCTAAGCTCTATGTACCCTGTACTCATTTGAACATCATTTCATTCATCGTTCGATATGACTTAACGTTGGAGGTTTTCTCTTATCCTGAAAGATGAATATCTGGTAACTCTAAGCTCTATGTACCCTGTACTCATTTGAACATCATTTCATTCATTGTCCAATATGACTTAACGTTGGAGATTTTCTCTTATCCTGAAAGATGAATGTTTGGTAACTCTAAGCTTTATGTACCCTGTACTCATTTGAACATCATTTCATTCATTGTCCAATATGACTTAACGTTGGAGATTTTCTCTTATCCTGAAAGATGAATGACTGGTAACTCTAAGCTTTATGTACCCTGTACTCATTTGTACATCAGTTCAGTCGTCCGATATAACTTAACGCTGAAGGTTTTCCCTTATACTGAAACATGAATGTCTGGTAACTCTAAGCTCTATGTACCCTGTACTCATTTGAACATAATTTCATTCATCGTCCGATATGACTTAACGTTGGAGGTTTTCTCTTATCCTGAAAGATGAATGTTTGGTAACTCTAAGCTTTATGTACCCTGTACTCATTTGAACATCATTTCATTCATTGTCCAATATGACTTAACGTTGGAGATTTTCTCTTATCCTGAAAGATGAATGACTGGTAACTCTAAGCTTTATGTACCCTGTACTCATTTGTACATCAGTTCAGTCGTCCGATATAACTTAACGCTGAAGGTTTTCCCTTATACTGAAACATGAATGTCTGGTAACTCTAAGCTCTATGTACCCTGTACTCATTTGAACATCATTTCATTCATTGTCCAATATGACTTAACGTTGGAGATTTTCTCTTATCCTGAAAGATGAATGACTGGTAACTCTAAGCTTTATGTACCCTGTACTCATTTGTACATCAGTTCAGTCGTCCGATATAACTTAACGCTGAAGGTTTTCCCTTATACTGAAACATTTATGTCTGGTAACTCTAAGCTCTATGTACCCTGTACTCATTTGAACATAATTTCATTCATCGTCCGATATGACTTAACGTTGGAGGTTTTCTCTTATCCTGAAAGATGAATGTTTGGTAACTCTAAGCTTTATGTACCCTGTACTCATTTGAACATCATTTCATTCATCGTCCGATATGACTTAACGTTGGAGGTTTTCTCTTATCCTGAAAGATGAATGTCTGGTAACTCTAAGCTCTATGTAACCTGTACTCATTTAGGCCTTTCATTCATCGTCCGAAAAGACTTAACGTTGGAGGTTTTCTCTTATTCTGAAATATGAATGTCTGGTAATTCTAAGCTCTATGTAACCTGTACTTATTTAGAGCTTTCATTCATCGTCCGATAAGACTTAACGTTGGAGGTTTTCTCTTATTCTGAAATATGAATGTCTGGTAATTCTAAGCTCTATGTAACCTGTACTTATTTAGACCTTTCATTCATCGTCCGATAAGACTTAACGTTAGAGGTTTTCTCTTATTCTGAAATATGAATGTCTGGTAATTCTAAGCTCTATGTAACCTGTACTCATATAAACCTTTCATTCAACATCCGATATGACTTAACGTTAGAGGTTTTCTCTTATTCTGAAATATGAATGTCTGGTAATTCTAAGCTCTATGTAACCTGTACACATTTGAACATCATTTCATTCATCGTCCGATATGACTTAGCGTTGGAGGTTTTCTCTTATCCTGAAAGATGAATGTCTGGTAACTCTAAGCTCTATGTACCCTGTACTCATTTGAACATCATTTCATTCATCGTCCGATATGACTTAGCGTTGGAGGTTTTCCCTTATCCTGAAAGATGAACGTCTGGTAACTCTAAGCTCTATGTACCCTGTAATCTGTAGTACGCAAATTAAAACAATAAATATAATATGAATTCCAATAATATTAAAAGTTGAATATGACTATATATCTATATAACTTGTTTGACGAAGTATGTGCTTTGATCTCTCAAAAGTGTACGATTTTAGTGGACTATTCCAGTTTTTCCACGATGCGATAAAAAGCTACGGTACAGCATCTTTCAACCAATCATGACTGCTTATTCTATATGTCGAAAACAGAGGTGCTCGTTTTAGAGAAATTTCTTGAATAACCTTTGGATAATATGCTTGCAGTTTCTGAAGAGCACTTCTCCCGTTTAGTGTAACATTAATTTTTTAAATTTATTTCTTTAGTTTACAGCCTCTAACGTTAAGGCATATCTGACGTTGAATGAAAACTTTAAATGAGTAAAGGTTACATAGAGCTTAGAGTTACAAAACATTCATATTTCAGAATAACGGAAATTCTCTAACGTTAAGTCATATCGGACGTTGAATGAAAGGTTTATATGAGTACAGGTTACATAGAGCTTAGAGTTACCAGACATTCATATTTCAGAATAAGAGAAAACCTCTAACGTTAAGTCTTATCGGTCGATGAATGAAAGGTCTAAATGAGTACAGGTTACATAGAGCTTAGAATTACCAGACATTCATATTTCAGAATAAGAGAAAACCTCTAACGTTAAGTCATATCGGACGTTGAATGAAAGGTTTATATGAGTACAGGTTACATAGAGCTTAGAGTTACCAGACATTCATATTTCGGAATAAGAGAAGGCCTCGAAAGTTAAGTCATATCGGACGTTGAATGGAAGGTTTAAATGAGTACATGGTACATGGAGCTTAGAGTTACCAGACATTCGTATTTCAGAATAAGAAAAAACCAACAACGTTAAGTCTTTTCAGACGATGAATGAAATAATGGTCAAATGAGTGCGGGGTATATGGAGCTTAGAGTTACGAGACATTCATCTTTCAAGCCCTACCTGATCGAGCCCTACTTACCCTGATCGAGGTCCGAACTAAGGGCCTCTTGAGCGTAAAGCAGACATACTGGCCCTTCGCTACAGAGGGGGCAGGAAGTTTTGGGTGTAATGCAATAGTTGGTTTATTTCATAGTTGAGTTGATTATCCGAGCACGTCGGAATCAAAGCCGGAGCTGCACCCTGAGACCACATCCCTGTTTAACGGTATAAAAACGGTTTAGCTGGATTACATGACCAGAATGGTTCCCGTTTCAATCATGTATAGATATTACAGCGAAATGTGTTCCCGGGCTGCTGGCTTAACTGGATGACGTGCACGGAATAATAAATAACGTAGCGCTTGTGACGGCAGGAAATGATGAAAACGGCGCGGTTTAAAGGAACCTTTTTAATTTAGTTCGTGCGATTGGAAGAAACTCTCGAGTCATTTATCACTGTATTGACTTATAGCCCTTCACTGTGTACATTAGCTTGTCATTCCAAGTACAAGATGATGACGAGGTACCAACTGAATGCTGATTAATGATGACAGGGTTGTCAACTTGATGAAATTACACTCTGTCCACTTAACGCTTTATTCTTTTACTGTCAGAATATTGGAAACCGAGTTGGAGCTACAATACACCCCGCCAAAAATATTTGATATCAAAATTGTTCTATAAATATACATTTCCAAGCTAGGGAATCCAAAAAAGAAGAAACAGAAGACGCTTTTCTAGTTAGTCGTTCATTTTTGTGTGATTTCGTGAATGTGTGAATATCGTAAATCAATCAGTAAAGGTCCAAAAAGTACCAGATCTACTAGGGCTGTTCAATAAAGAATGACCATTTTGTTATTTATTTTTGAGAACGTACCTTTACTCATCCTCATAATTTTGATGGTTATTCTCAAAATAGTCTCCCCTAAATGCGATACACTTGTCCCAGCATTTCTGTCAGTCTTAAAAGACATGATGGAAACCATTTTTTGAGAAATCCTTCAAAATCACCTCCTCAGCCTTCACCAATGCTTCTGATGATGCACAATGCCTCCCACGAAGGCGTTTCTTCAGGTTAGGCAACAGAAAAATGTCATGCGGGCTAAATTTGGACTATAGGGAGGGTGAGGGATGCACTTTGCGTTAATTTTTGCAAGATATTCAGCAACATCTTTGGCAATATGCGGCCGCACATTATCGTGGTGCAGAATCCAGTGTGCTTCACGAAAATGTGGTGTTTTGCGCCTGATATGCACTTGCAATGTTTTCAGGACATCCCTGTAGTGTTGCCCAGTTACTGATGTGTGTGCAGGTACAACATGCTGATAAACGATTCCATGAATATCAAAGAATGAAATGAACATAGCTTTCCCAGCAGAAGCAGCCACTTTTGCTTTTTTGGGGGGTTGGTGATGAAGGAGATTTCCACACTGAGCTTTGCTGTTTGCTCTCAGGATCAAAATGATGTAGCCAAGTTTCACTAGCAGTGATTAAGTTTGAAATAAACTCCGGATCTTCCTCTAACATCAATTTTAACTGCATGCAGACCTGCATGCGAATGTCCTTTTGTTCGGGAATCAACAATTTTGGAAACCATCGCGCACAAACACGTCTCATGTGTAATGTTTCTGTTACCAACGTGTGAGTGGCACACAATGAAATGTACAGTATTTCAGGAAGTTATCTTAAGGTAATTCAATGATCCTCTCTCACAATGGCAGCAGTAACTTCCGTAAGAGGAGTAAATGGAGCTCCAGGTCCACCTTCCTTTGAAATTGATTTTCTCCCCTCTTTAAACATTTTAAACCACCTTCGAGCGGTGCTGTAGGGAAGAACAGACTCTCCATAGGCCTCCTGTAACATTGTATAGGCCTCAACTGAGGATTTGTTAAGACGAAAGCAGAATTTCAAAGCCACATATTGTTCCTCGCGTGTTACATCCATTTGAGCGGTAGGCGATACTGAACATGTGAAACCAAAATTAAGGGATACGATGTATAAAGAGTCGTAGTGGATTTAAAAGTAATGTATATTTATGTAGAACGCGTGCAGGTGCAGTTGGGTTAAATAGCAACGGAGATGGTTGAGTTGTTTAACAAAAGACACGCGAGAAAAAGGGTTTTCTTAGTAAGAATCCTGTATTGATAGCACTTGACTTTGTTTGTAAAGGTATTCTTCGGACCCCTAATAATGACAATGGGCAAAATTGTCACAAAGGAAATCTTTGTGTTTATAAAGGGCTTAGAGAAAGTGAAAGCTAGTCACCCACGGGCAGCGGTGGAGGACAGTCCTAGGCGTGGAGCCGATTAGGGCAGGCAACTTCTTCTATCTTGGTCGAGGACAGACCAGAAGTAATGAGAGAGGATATTTGTCGGTTTATACGTAACTAATTAAATATTATAGAGTAATAAGCATACCGCCTTCAGTAACTTTAAACAGTTATATTGGTAATTTTGGTCAGCAACTTCAAGTTCAATGTTCTGATAAAAATAAGCAGTCAATAAATAAGTTTGAAACGGGCACTCCAGTGTCATTATAACTGTCCTTCTCACACATATCCAAGCATAAATGAGGCTCATAAATTTCGCCTTCTGGACTCCACTTCAGTTTTCTCTGCAGAGCTGTATGCCATCTTCTATTTGCTTCTTTTTATTTGCAAGTTAGCTCCTCGCTCTTTTATTGTTTGCACTGACTCTATAAGTGCTCTTCTGGATTGCAACAGCACACTGCCGCTCACGCCCTTGTTTTAAAAATACAGGCCCAGATCTCGCAAATGCTCAGTCGTAGATACCATTTTGTTTTTAGTTGGACCCCAGGCCATGTGGGGATTTCCGGGAACGAGGAGGCGGACGCTGCTGCTAAGTCCGCTCGCCGTTTGCCCCGGAGTTTAACAACTACGGTGCCATACCAGGATGTGCAACGTTTTTTCCGTCGCCAACTCCTATCTGCTTGGCAGCAATCCTGGACAGCTTTGGAAGGCACACAACTCCGGGCGATAAAGGAGAGCGTACAACCCTGGCCAACTTCCTGCAGGGATAACCGGCAAGCCGAGGTGATACTCACCCGGCTGAGAATTGGACACACACGAGCGACTCATGGCCATCTGTTAAGAGGGGAACCGGCCCCTGTGTGTGCTCCGTGTGCAGTACGCCTCACTGTGCGGCATGTATTGCTTGATTGCCCACAGTACGCCCGCGTTCGCCAGTCTTTGGGCTTGGGGACTAACTTGCTCGGTGTTTTAGGGGACGACCCAGTGGCCGTGGTTAAGGCACTGCGGTTTGTTTCTGAAATCGGTTTTAATAAACAAGTCTGACTTGTATTTTATATTTGTTAATTTTAGAGATTTTAAATTATTAGTACTGGAATGAGTTTTTTATGTACTTTTAATAGTTGAGTGTTTTTATTTGACCTTTTTAACTTAGTTTGTGTAGCTTTTAATTCTTAGAGTTAACTTCGGGCTCAAATCAACTTGTTGTCGACGGGCCCTAAAACACCTCACACTCACTCACTCCACGCATAATCGGAGATTAACCTCATTGCCTTACCCTGAGCTAAACACTATTTGTTTCAAACTGTAGAGCCAACGTGGAACTTTGATCGCCCATTATATTCGCTTCACATGTCTGAACCTGCCTGGTTCAGAACTTGCAGTGTAATACGAAAGATGGCGTGCAATGCTTAAATACTATGATTAATCGAAGATGTCCGTATTGTTAACTTTCCCTTTCAGAATATAGAAATAATGTTATCGTGCTTCAAATGAAATTGTATGTTTTAGGTAATTTTCAAAAGCCTGGGGTATTACTACATTATTCTTGTCTATATGCCGATGAAAGATATGCAGTGCGAGTGCAGAAGTCCTCAGACACTTATATAACTTAGGTGAACGTACTATGTGAAATCATCGAACATGAAAGTTTCTACAGCAATGGTATATAATCTGCAGCAATACAGTTTTGGAACATAGTCAGCTAATTAGAAGCAGTGAATAAGTCAGTTTGAAACGGGCATTCCAGTGTGATTAAAACTATCCTTCTCACGCATATCCACGCATACCCGGAGATTAAGCCACTAGCTAAACACAGCTAGGTTACAATAAGAATGATGAAAAATGGTAGAAATGAAGGAGTATATTAGGTTAGGTTAGTTTATAATAGGATGACATAGTAAAGCATAAATGTAGTACTTGCCTCAAGATTAACCGCCTTTAATCGCTGGACTAGCAAACTGAACTTCAAAATCATAAGACCACACCTCAGCCCATAAAACATAGTCAAAAGACCCTACGGACTTTATCCTCTAGACCAACAACATTTAGCTATGAACCTTAACCCTAGAGCTCCAGATCATACCTCAGGACCTAGCCTCTAAATCCTACAGCTCTCAACCATCCAGACCAACAGACTTCACCTGTGAAAACTCTTAACCCTAGAGCATCAGATCATACCACAAGAGCTAACCTCTAAATCCCACAGCTTTCAAGCTCCAGACCAACAGACTTTACCTAAGAAACCCTGCAACCCTTAACCCTAGAGTCCCAGATCATACCTCAGGACCTAGCCTCTAAATCCTACAGCTCTCAACCATCCAGACCAACAGACTTCACCTGTGAAAACTCTTAACCCTAGAGCATCAGATCATACCACAAGAGCTAACCATTAAATTCTACAGCTATTAACCTCCCATACCTGCAGCCCTACCTGTTAAAAACCTGCAACCCTTAACCCTAGAGTCCCAGATCATACCTCAGGACCTAGCCTCTAAATCCCACAGCTTTCAAGCTCCAGATCGACAGACTTTACCTAAGAAACCCTGCAGCCCTTAACCCTAGAGTCCCAGATCATACCTCAGGACCTAGCCTCTAAATCCTACAGCTCTCAACCATCCAGACCAACAGATTTCACCTGTGAAAACTCTTAACCCTAGAGCATCAGATCATACCACAAGAGCTAACCATTAAATCCTACAGCTATTAACCTCCCATACCTGCAGCCCTACCTGTTAAAAACCTGCAGCCCTTAACCCTAGAGTCCCAGATCATACCTCAAGACCTAACCTCTAAATCCCACAGCTTTCAAGCTCCAGACCAACAGAATTTACCTAAGAAACCCTGCAGCCCTTAACCCTAGAGTACCAGATCATACCTCAGGACCTAGCCTCTAAATCCTACAGCTCTCAACCATCCAGACCAACAGACTTCACCTGTGAAAACTCTTAACCCTAGAGCATCAGATCATACCACAAGAGCTAACCATTAAATCCTACAGCTATTAACCTCCCATACCTGCAGCCCTACCTGTTAAAAACCTGAAATCCTTAACCCTAGAGCCCCAGATCATACCTAGAGACCTATCCTCTAAATCCCACAGCTTTCAAGCTCCAGACCAACAGACTTTACCTAAGAAACCCTGCAACCCTTAACCCTAGAGTCCCAGATCATACCTCAGGACCTAGCCTCTAAATCCTACAGCTCTCAACAATCCAGACCAACAGACTTCACCTGTGAAAACTCTTAACCCTAGAGCCTAAGATCATGCCACAAGAGCTAACCATTAAATTCTACAGCTATTAACCTCCCATAGTGCAGCCCTACCTGTTAAAAACCTACAACCCTTAACCCTAGAGGACCAGATCATACCTCAAGACCCAACCTCTAAATCCCACAGCTTTCAAGCTCCAGACCAACAGACTTTACCTAAGAAACCCTGCAACCCTTAACCCTAGAGTCCCAGATCATACCTCAGGACCTAGCCTCTAAATCCTACAGCTCTAAACCATCCAGACCAACAGACCTCACCTGTGAAAACTCTTAACCCTAGAGCCTAAGATCATGCTACAAGAGTTAACCATTAAATTCTACAGCTATTAACCTACCATACCTGCTGCCCTACCTGTTAAAAACCTACAACCCTTAACCCTAGAGTCCCAGATCATACCTCAAGACCCAACCTCTAAATCCCACAGCTTTCAAGCTCCAGACCAACAGACTTTACCTAAGAAACCCTGCAGCCCTTAACCCTAGAGTCCCACATCATACCTCAGGACCTAGCCTCTAAATCCTACAGCTCTCAACCATCCAGACCATGTGGCCTTTTACCTCCCCCGCTGCGTCTGCTGCTATTCTGTCTCTGGTATCAGCCACTCTGGATGTGATCTTAGCAGCCTGGATCCCGGTGGTCTGGTCGCCTAGTAGATTGCTCTATGAGTTGACTATTCTTTGCCCTGGCTAGTCATTAGAGCTGAGACCACGCTATCTACAGGGTGTGCGTGAGATAGGTTGACGAAATAAAAACAACACAGTTCATCGTATCAACTTAACTATTCAGTTCGTTTCGTGCTCACAGTTCACCAGGAGTTGCCGCCGCGTTCAGATCGAATTACTCTAGATTTCCACTATCACGTTAAAACTATACTGAATTGCTGAATTCTATCACGATGGAATAAATTACTATCACTGTTTTGAAAGTATACTTCGCCGCTTAATTCACTGCTGGGAGATCTTGTTCAATTAATAAGATTCTCATTACTGATTGTACTTCTCGGCGCAATCCGACGTTTGTGTCCCCGGCAGGCAAAACACGTCTACACGGTGTCACGTCTCAGACTAGAAGACCGACGCTAAAACCTAATATTCCTTACCAAAACAGATATAGCCTCGCCTCCAGCTGGATTTCTCTGAAAAACTCTAGTTAGCGAGCTACAACCACGCGGACATTTCCCCGAAATACTGGTTTGGGCCAGGTTTGGACCGGTGTACTAATGACCCAGGAGCGACCCATCCCGTGACCACAGCCTTTCGACGGAACATTTTCATCCATATAGACCAGCAACTTTATTACATAGCTCTGGGTTAAAATACTTATTCGCATTCTAGTAATTGAATTTAAATGCTGTTGCTTCGTTTCATGAACTTATCCATCTGTAATATTCATTATCTTAAATTCTTTCACCTTACTTCCTCATCATAATTTAATTATCATTTTATTCATTGTTAAAATCGTATTCAATCACACGGCTGATAAATACGGCATCAACCAACAGACTTCACCTGTGAAAAGTCTTAACCCTAGAGCATCAGATCATACCACAAGAGCTAACCATTAAATTCTACAGCTATTAACCTCCCATACCTGCAGCCCTACTTGTTAGAAACCTGCAGCCCTTAACCCTAGAGCCCCAGATCATACCTCAAGCCCTAACCTCTAAATCCCACAGCTTTCAAGCTCCAGACCAACAAACTTTACCTAAGAAACCCTGCAGCCCTTAACCGTAGAGTCCCAGATCATACCTCAGGATCTAGCCTCTAAATCCTACAGCTCTCAACCATCCAGACCAACAGACTTCACCTGTGAAAACTCTTAACCCTAGAGCATCAGATCATACCACAAGAGCTAACCATTAAATCCTACAGCTATTAACCTCCCATACCTGCAGCCCTACCTGTTAAAACCTACAACCCTTAACCCTAGAGTCCCAGATCATACCTCAAGACCTAACCTCTAAATCCCACAGCTTTCAAGCTCCAGACCAACAGAATTTACCTAAGAAACCCTGCAGCCCTTAACCCTAGAGTCCCAGATCATACCTCAGGACCTAGCCTCTAAATCCTACAGCTCTCAACCATCCAGACCAACAGACTTCACCTGTGAAAACTCTTAACCCTAGAGCATCAGATCATACCACAAGAGCTAACCATTAAATCCTACAGCTATTAACCTCCCATACCTGCAGCCCTACCTGTTAAAAACCTGAAATCCTTAACCCTAGAGCCCCAGATCATACCTCAAGACCTAACCTCTAAATCCCACAGCTTTCAAGCTCCAGACCAACAGACTTTACCTAAGAAACCCTGCAACCCTTAACCCTAGAGTCCCACATCATACCTCAGGACCTAGCCTCTAAATCCTACAGCTCTAAACCATCCAGACCAACAGACCTCACCTGTGAAAACTCTTAACCCTAGAGCCTAAGGTCATGCCACAAGAGTTAACCATTAAATTCTACAGCTATTAACCTACCATACCTGCTGCCCTACCTGTTAAAAACCTACAACCCTTAACCCTAGAGTCCCAGATCATACCTCAAGACCCAACCTCTAAATCCCACAGCTTTCAAGCTCCAGACCAACAGACTTTACCTAAGAAACCCTGCAGCCGTTAACCCTAGAGTCCCAGATCATACCTCAGGACGTAGCTCCTAAATCCTACAGCTCTCAACAATCCAGACCAACAGACTTCACCTGTGAAAACTCTTAACCCTAGAGCCTAAGATCATGCCACAGGAGCTAACCATTAAATCCTACAGCTATTAACCCCTCATACCTGCAGCCCTACCTGTTAAAACCTGCAACCCTTAACCCTAGAGTGCCAGATCGTACCTTAAGACCTAACCTCTAAATCCCACAGCTTTCAAGCTCCAGACCAACAGACTTTACCTAAGAAACCCTGCAGCCCTTAACCCTAGAGTCCCAGATCATACCTCAGGACGTAGCTCCTAAATCCTACAGCTCTCAACAATCCAGACCAACAGACTTCACCTGTGAAAACTCTTAACCCTAGAGCCTAAGATCATGCCACAGGAGCTAACCATTAAATCCTACAGCTATTAACCCCTCATACCTGCAGCCCTACCTGTTAAAACCTGCAACCCTTAACCCTAGAGTGCCAGATCGTACCTTAAGACCTAACCTCTAAATCCCACAGCTTTCAAGCTCCAGACCAACAGACTTTACCTAAGAAACCCTGCAGCCCTTAACCCTAGAGTCCCAGATCATACCTCAGGACGTAGCTTCTAAATCCTACAGCTCTCAACCACCCAGACCAACAGACTTCACCTGTGAAAACTCTTAACCCTAGAGCCTAAGATCATGCCACAGGAGCTAACTATTAAATCCTATAGCTATCAACTTCCCATACCTGTATCCCTACCTGTTAAAAACCTGCAACTCTTAACCCTAGAACCCCAGATCATACCTCAAGACCTAACCTCCAAATCCCACAGCTTTCAAGCTCCAGACCAACAGACTTTACCTAAGAAACCCTGCAGCCCTTAACCCTAGAGTGCCAGATCATACCTCAGGACCTAGCCTCTAAATCCTACAGCTCTCAACCATCCAGACCAGCAGACTTCACCTGTGAAAACTCTTAACCCTAGAGCCTAAGATCATACCACAAGAGCTAACCATTAAATTCTACAGCTATTAACCTCCCATACCTGCAGCCCTACCTGTTAAAAACCTGCAACCCTTAACCCTAGAGCCCCAGATCATACCTCAAGACCTAACCTCTAAATCCCACAGCTTTCAAGCTCCAGACCAACAGACTTTACCTAAGAAACCCTGCAGCCCTTAACCCTAGAGTGCCAGATCATACCTGAGGACCTAGCCTCTAAATCCTACAGCTCTCAACCATCCAGACCAACAGACTTCACCTGTGAAAACTCTTAACCCTAGAGCATCAGATCATACCACAAGAGCTAACCATTAAATTCTACAGCTATTAACCTCCCATACCTGCAGCCCTACCTGTTAAAAACCTGCAACCCTTAACCCTAGAGTCCCAGATCATAGCTCAAGGCACAGCATTATAAGTTACAGCAAATTAAGAGGATTGACTACCTGCTTTACCCTGAGCTAAACACAATTTGTTTCAAACTGTAGCGCCATTGGGAACTTTGATCGCCCATTATATTCGCTTCACATATCTGAACTTTCCTGGTTATCACAGGAGGTAACCAGGCGTACCAACAATGATGCTACTACGGCGTGTTTGTTTCACATTAAGCTAACAGAATATAATAAAATTGAATTTTATTGCGAACAATTATGGCCGTAAAACATTATGATTATTCTTTATTGAACAGCCCTCGGAGGACAACACAAAAACAAAAGTAACTTATCCGACTTCTTTATTCAGAATGCTTTCAGCGTTCACTTCAGTAATAACGTTTTTATGCAGAGAGAGAAAAAATTAAAAGAGAAGTGGTGTTTGTGAGTGGGGAAGGGGAAAACAACAAAGGCATGTGAGGCTGTGGGAAAGTGGGGAATCACGATACACTT
The DNA here is from genome assembly GCA_030765055.1 of Mantis religiosa. Taxonomy (NCBI): domain Eukaryota; kingdom Metazoa; phylum Arthropoda; class Insecta; order Mantodea; family Mantidae; genus Mantis; species Mantis religiosa. Next base: position 264,041,973 of record CM060947.1, on the reverse strand, counting down.
AACACCCTTATAATCCGAGGTTCTTTGTAACCCCTAGCAAAGGAACAAAAGGTTAAGAGAGAGAGAGGCAAACCGCGCAAAGATTAGGGATTTACTGTTATAACCTCATCTTCATAAGTGTTATTTGTTTTTCAGATCCTCTGGACCACATTAAGCTTTATCATTGCCATTACGTTGTTGTAAAACACGCTATTACACTCTGCGATAATCATCTCGCCCTCGGCGTAAACACTAGCGGTTAAATTGCTTGTTAAATGTTACTACTCACTTTTTACCTACCACTTTAATTATGTTATTGTAACGTTCAGCTTGTTTCGATAAGGTGTCATAGATAGTTTTATCGCTCCACCTGGCTAACCCGATTTGCCCCCTATGACAAAGTTTGTGTCTGTGTCCACAACATTTGTAGTACGACCGACCCTCCAGCGAACGTATTGTAACCTTGTGGGTTTGTAGAATAAAACGGCCGAGTTGCAGAAATTAAAAATCTCCTTTATTTTCGTAGCAATACACCGTCCAATTCTCACGTAACAACATTACATCATACAATCTACCAAGGTCATAGGCAGAATGCTAAATGAATCAGGAAGAATACATGACACTAAGAAAATTTGGTCAATAATAAGAGGGCTATATAAAGATGTGGGGAGAGATGAGTATATAGGCGCAGATCAATTGTGTGCATACTTTGAATCACTGTTAGGACAAGATAATTATATCAGAGTGGAAAGAAGTTTGTTAGGGGGTCCGCAAATAAATGAATTAGATAGATATATCTCGGATGCTGAATTTTGTGAACAAATAAGGAGGTTAAAAGCTAACAAAGCTAGTGGTATTGATGGTATACCAGGAGAATTTTGGAAGGCTTGGGCACTCGATGAAACTAGGAGGAAAATAGTGATAAAGTTATTCAATAAAATAATGGAAGAAAAGAAAATTCCTAGGAAATGGAGGACAAGCATGGTATTGCCAATTTGCAAGGGAAAGGGAGATAAAAATAACCCAGCTAACTACAGAGGGATCAGTTTATTGTCTATTCTAGGAAAGATTTTCACGGGAATTCTAGCAAATAGTTTGCAAAATTGGGTTGAGAAGAAGAATAAACTATCGGAGTTCCAAGCAGGTTTTAGACCGGGCAGAAGAACATCAGAGATCATTATTATTAAAAAAATTGTACACAAATATCTGAGCAATAAAAGCGGAAGGGTATATATGATATTTATTGATCTAGAAAAGGCATTTGATTCTATTAGTAGAGATGCATTGTGGATAAAATTAAGCAGTAAGGCGCTGAGTCAGGCATTTATAGAAGTAATTAAGATGATGTACCAAGAGAATGAGTTGTGTATAAAACTACCAGGCAACAAAGTAACTAAATCTATATCGAGTAAGGCAGCAGTACGGCAGGGATGTAAACTTAGTCCAGTATTATTTAATCTTTATATCGATGGAATTTTAGAGGACATATCAAGTTGTAGGGTACATTCACCAGTTATTAATAATAAAGAAATACCGGGGCTACTGTTTGCAGATGACCTAGTAGTTGGGTCCATATCAAGTGGAGGGCTGAGGAGAGCAACCGAGGCAGCCAATTCTTATTGCAATAAATGGGGTTTGAAAATGAATGAAAACAAAACAAAGATTATGGTCTTCAAGAAAGGATACAGGTTGCGTAAGGATGATAAATGGGAGGTTAATAGAAGAAAAATAGAGGTAGTAAGGAAATTTGATTATTTGGGTACAAGGTTGAGTTCAGATGGCAGCTGGAAAGAACAAAAATAGATGTCTGTGGCAAAAGGTAGAATGGCCATGAGAGTGATAAGATCATGCTACAGTAAACTGCCAGATATAAATGTCAAATGGTTGGAGAGGATTTATACGGCAGTAGTAGAAAATAGAATGTTACATGGATCAGAGGTTTGGGGAATAGATGAGGCTTGGAGAGAGACTGATAGAGTGCATAGATCCTTTTGTAAATACATATTGGGATTACCAATAGCATCACCTAATGGGGCAGCACAATTAGAACTAGGAGGCATTCTACTAAAATTAAAATCTTGTCAAGGGCAATGAAATATTTATACAGAATCACTAACTTGGAAGATGACAATATAATTAAAGAATGTTTTCATATTCAAAAGAGAAGTAACTGGTGTGGGTCTTGGGCACATAAAATGTATTACTTGTTGAAGCAGATAGGTATGGGTCATTCTTGGATAAATGCAGAGTATAGGTATAGAGGCTTCTGGAAAGAAGTTAAGCTAACATTAGAAGATATTGACAGAAAAGACATTTTTGCCAATATAAGTGACAAAAGCTCACTGAGATTATATAGAGAAATAAAAACAACCTGGGGGAGGGAAGGACATATAGATATATGTAATAAGTTAGGGCGAGAAGGTTTTGCTTGGGCGAGAACAGGAGTGAGAAACTTGAAAGGTATAGGTCAAGAGAGGGAGCTAGTTAAATGTCGATTGTGTGGAGAAGAGAATGCAGATTTCCATTGTATATTAAATTGTAGTCAAACAAAGATATGGAGAGAGCAGACTTGGCTACGTAAATGGGACAGAAAGGTAAAGGTCAAGAGAGGGAGCTAAATAAATGTCCATTGTGTGGAGAAGAGAATGTAGATTTCCATTGTATATTATATTGTAGTCAAACAAAGATATGGAGAGAGCAGGCCTGGCTACGTAAATGGGACAGAAAGGTATAGGTCAAGAGAGGGAGCTAGATAAATGTCCATTGTGTGGAGAAGAGAATGGAGATTTCCATTGTATATTAAATTGTAGTCAAACAAAGATATGGAGAGAGCAGGCCTGACTACGTAAATGGGACAATTTGGTGGCTGAAGTAATAATTACAAAAATGTTGTCAGTAAAAGGAGAAAAGAACAGGATAAATATAGGGAATTATTTAGGGAAAGTTAAAGAGAGATGGCTAAGAACAATTAAGAGAAAAATGTAGAGTGGGATAGGTGAAATGGCAGAAAGTATAAAAAGGAGTAGAGGGCCTCCAATACACAAAAACCTAGGGTTAGTTGTATGGGGACCGAATTACTATTCAATGGTGGGCAACGTGATAACATGATAGGATTTTCAGGATTTAGGAATATATGGCATTTTTCAGTATGGATTTTATAATTGTAATCTTGATTTTGTATTTGCATTTGTTGATGTAAAAAGAAATAAATTATTACTACTGCTATTACTTACCAAGGTCGAGGACAATAACAAACACTTGCAGCTGATTACATTAGCTCTCGTTACAACAACACTTCCAGCTGTCTGGTTTCACAATAACTGTTCACCACTAACTGTCCTGCTCCAGAGGTCCAGAGGTAGTCCTAGTCGGGCGGGGCTATTTTTCTTTTTCCCGTCCGGGTGTCTTCTGCCGCAGTACCTAGCCGCTTGGCGCTTAACCTGCGAAATGAGCTAGTATTTGGTTTCATGTTCTGCTGCGGTGTTTGAATTTGTTTGGAATTTGGAATGGGATGCCCTTTTTTAAGTCTCGTAGGCAGTTGCACTTAATCGTTCCCCCGTTTTGGGAGACACGATTTAATTTTTTGCTCCACCGTTTTGGTTACGGGTTGTATATCGCTTGATGCATCAGGCGTAAAAATTGTGCCAGAGATATCTGGGGGTTTTCTTGGGTTAACCAAGGGGCCCCAAGACGTCTCTCGGTAGTCTGAAGGACGGCAAGCGTCTTTGATCTCATACCTGCCCAGGGATTTCACTAAAGGGTTGGGGTGAATTTGGATTTTGTCGTACATTGATCGTGCCCTCTCGCGAATGACATCGACAATGTACGGGATCTGGGAGTGCTAAAGTAGAATATGAGCAGGAAATCTCCAATCTGTATCGTATATGATACGAAGTACCTTGTTCTCCAGCGTCTGGAGCCTGACGAAAGTGGTATTAGCCACTGTTCCCCAGATCTCACAGCCGTACAGAATCATAGGCGAAATGATCGCCCGATACAGCTCGAGTTTGAGACGGACAGGCATAGTTGAGCGGAAAATAGGGCATAGGCTCCGGAGTGCGACGTGCCCCAGCTGGACCTTGCCCTTGACGTGCGGAAAGTAAGTTAACTTACGGTCCAGCGTCACTCCGAGATACTTCGCCGTTTGCACCCATTGGATTCTACGGCGCCGTAAAACGAAGTTCTGCTGCAACCGGTTGGCTCTGGTTTTCGCCAAGAGAATTGTGGAGCTCTTCTCCGGGTTAATTGCCATTCGCCATTTTGCGCTCCGTTCATGATTACCAGACTGTTCTGTCAATCACTAGAAGTTACTGGAAAACAAGGCATCTAGTTACATAATTCGAACATTCTATCACTTTCGAGAAACGTAACTTAATCTACCCGGCGATGCCTTTGGCTCAGTTATCTTGCCTGCCGACGCTATCTGTTTACACACGTTCGTTATCTACGTGAAACCTATCCTTCTATTATTTATTTGCTCCGGAACTTCATTGTCCGTTACCGCGACTACGACTGAAACATATTCTTTACTCTCTGACTTGATAAAGTTTCTAACCTTCAGAAATGGCTTGCTTGTGTATATGCAACTTTTCACTTCTCAACATCCGCTTCCCTAAGTTATCATAAATTGCCTTTCCTTAACACGTAATGACTACAGAGACTTCCATAAAAACGAGGGCTGTTCAATAAGGAATGGTCATAATTTTTCGCACTAATATTCAATCTTATTATATTCTTTTAGCTTAATGTTAAACAAACACGCCGTAGTACTTTCATTGTTGGTACTCCTGGCTCCCACTTATGAGAACCAGGCAAGTTCACATATGTTCAGTATCGCCTACAGTTGCAATGGAGGTAACACGCGAGGAACAATAGGCGGCTTTGAAATTCTGCTTTCCTCTCAACAAATCCTCAGTTAAGGACTATACAATGTTACAGGAGGCCTAGGAAGAGTCTGTTCTTCCCTGCAGTACAGCTCGAAGGTGGTTTAAAATGTTTAAAGAGGGGAGACAATCAATTTCAAAGGAAGGTGGACCCGGTGCTCCAGTTACTACTCTTACGGAAGAAAACATCAACACTGCTACTACCATTGTGAGAGAGGATCGACGAATTACCTTAAGATCACTTTCTTAAATACTGAACATTTCATTGGTTGCCACCCACACGTTGGTGACAGAAATATTACACATGAGACGTGTTTGTGCGCGATGGGTTCCAAGACTGTTGATTCCCGAACAAAAGGACAGTCGCATGCAGGTCTGTATGCAGTTGTAGTTGATGTTAAATGAAGATGTGGAGTTTCTTTCAAACGTAATCACTGCTAATGAAACTTGGTTATATCATTTTGATCCTGAGAGCAAACAGCTAAGCTCAGTGTGGAAATCTCCTTCATCACCAACCCCCAAAAAAGCAAAAGTGGTTGCTCCTGCTGGGAAACTTATGGTTATCACATTCTCTGATCTTCATGGAATGGTTTATCAGCATGTTGTACCTGCACACACATCAGTAACTGGAGAATACTACAGGGATGTCCTGAAAACATTTGAAGTCCATATCAGGCGCAAAAAACGACATTTCCGTGAAGCAGGCTGGATGCTGCACCACGATAATGCGCGGCCGCATATTGCCAATGTTGTTGCTGAGTATGTTGCAAAAATCAACGTGAAGCACATCCCTCACCCACCCTATAGTACGGATTTGGCCTCCCTAACTTGAAGAAACGCCTTCGTGGGAGGCATTATCCATCATCAGAAGCAGTGGTGAAGGCTGCGGGGTCGATTTTGAAGGATCTCTCAAGTAATGGTTTCCAACATGTCTTTGAAGGCTGGCAGAAACGCTGGGACAGGTGCATCGCATTTGGGGGAGGCTATTTTGAGAAGTACCAGCAAAATTATGAGGATGAGTAGAGGTACGCTGTCAAAAAAATTGGTGATCATTCTTTATTGAAGAGCCCTCTTACCAAAGCTGAGTACTGAGTTTTGAAAGTAAAAGTCAGAATTTGATGTGGTATTTTATTAAAATGAATTATAATACACAGTTATATAGTTCATTCTGGTAAGAAAATAAGTGTTATTTCATATAAAAATTATATAATAGGAGTTTTTTTTAAGAATTAAATAAAAATGTGACATTCTTTGGTTCTCAAAAGTAATCGGTAATAACAACTTGAGTGTGAAACAAAATATGGCTTAGTACTTTGTTACTCTCCCTCTTCTTTTTACTATTTCTCGCAGCCTATCTCGCCCTCGGCGTAAACACTTGTGATAAAATTGCTTGTTAAATGTTGCTACTCACTTTTTACCTGCCACTTAATTATGTTATTATAACGTTGAGCTTGTTTCGATAAGGTGTCATAGATAGTATTATCGCGCCACCTGGCTAACCCGATTTGCCCTCTATGACAATGTCCGTGTCCATTAGGAGGAAGAGAAAGGCATAATGTCACACAATTCGCTTAACATGTTGCATAAATTAAAACATATATAGGGGCAGGGGCGTGAAACGATCACAGATTATATTTATACCCCAGGCTAGGTCTGCTTTGGAAATAGAACGCTGGCTACCAAAACAAAATTAAATGAATATAACAAACAATAAAAAAGGACTGGTTCTATACAAGTTTATGACGTAATTTTGCCAGTTTCGATTCCATTGACGTTGGGCAATTGAAAGCATACGGTGACCAGGAAACCACAGGGAAGTCGTGAACAATGAACTGTCTGCTGTCAGAAACAAGTGTGTAGCAGTCGGGGTTATTTCAGCGTTCTGCAATATCTTAACTTGTTATACAATATAGTGAGTCAAATGTAAACCTGAAATATTTTTTAAATATTTTGTATTGTGCAGAAGTGGTACAAACCTGCATCAATTCTCAACATAATCTCCCCCACGCTCAATGCAAGTGTTCCAGCACTTATAAAGTTTATAAATGTCTTTAGAAAAAGTTCTCTTGGTGGTCCACGCAGCCACTCATGCACCGAGTGGCGTACCTCTTCATCAGAACGGTACTTCTTTACTGCCATTGCGTCCTTGAGCAGCCTGAACATGTGGAAATCACTTGGGGTAAGGTCGGGTGAGTACGGTGGGTGAGCAAGACACTCAGAATACAGGTCCGTGATTGTTTGCACCTGATCACTTCTAAAGAGTCATCTACTTCGTGCTAACTACTTACTATCCCCCCCAGCTCCTGAGCTACGAGGGCCGTTCAGAAAGTATATTCCGGTTGATTGCAAAAAATTCACCAAGTTAAATAACAATATTTTAATATATACATCTTAAAACTACATCTTTGCTCTATTTTTCTACATAGTCTCCATAACGTTTGAGGCACTTATCGTATCTGTTCACAAGCTTTGAAATTCCTTCTGCATAAAATCACCCGCTTGTGCCTGGAGCCGGCCTGTGACCGCATCTTTGAGCTCTTCGTCGTCATCAAACCGCTGGGACCCGAGCCATGTCTTCATATACATGAAGAGGTGTTAATCGCTTGGCGCCAGATGGGCTGTAAGGTGGATGGTTGACAACGTCCCACTTGAAGAACTCAAGAAGGGCTGTTGTTCTGCGAGCAGAGTGAGGATGGGCGTTATCGTCCAAAAGAAAACGATACCGGAAGTCAGCATACCACGGCGTTTGTTCTGAATATCCTTTGGCTGTAAAAAACCTTATAACAGCACGCACTTCACATTTGGCGGGGTTTTCTATTGCAGCACACATTTCAAACGGTCACAAACACTAAATTAGCGCAGATACGACGTTCACTCGACCACGGCTTGATGCCGACTGACCTGCTAAGTGCGTGAATGCACAGATGGCGTCGCTACTCCCCCCTCTACCCGCACTGTGGCCGATCGGAGGTTACTTTCTGAACGACCCTCGTATATTGGTGATCTCCAGCTCGTTAGACTATCAGCCATGCTGCCTAGATACAGATGTATTATTTTATATTGACAGGAATCCTGCGCTGTAGGGATGAGTAGCAACTGTGGTGGGGATGGTGCACCGATCGCCACAATGCGTCACACGCGTAATATTACGAGAGGGGAGGGCGGTGCATAAGGTGTCTAAAAACAAATTTCATTCTCGAAGCCAGTTTTGCAGCTCTTATAAACTAAGTTGTAATTCTTACTATGGTGGTAATCTCCACGCTTTTGTTGGGACTTAAATAGTACATAGACATTTGGAACAAAACACTGTTCTCCTCCAGCACCATGATAAACAAATGTCGGCCTTTCAATATCGCTGCAGAGTCCCTGTAACGTATTTCACTCCAGGCATATGGTCCAGTATGTGCTGTATTTATATATGTTTCATTCATATAAACTATATAAACTTCACTTCGATATCTCCGAATATTTCGTAAATACTTAAGCCTTTCTGCACCTATGGTGCGATGTTTCACTAAAATTTGTCTGTCACGCCTAGTGTATATTTTTCAAATAATCCTAGCTTCAAAAGAACACCTCTTAATGTTCAGACACTGCCTTGAAATTCAGTAGAATTTTTAAGCTTCATAAGCACTTTCTTCAAAGTTGGTCTTTGTTTTTCTGTTCTTTAAAAATTATTAATAGTTCGCCTAACTACTTCTGAATTAAAACATCCAAATTAGATTTTGTGCATGTTCTTAATCTTTGTTTACTGGTCATAGAGAAGGACGTTGTTGCACTAGCACCAATGGCTTTTCTTTCCTTAATAACTCTCCTAAACTGCTTTCAGACACTACTGTTGCCTCAAATACCCTTCCCCAGATTTTTATAGCTGACCCAGACCATTGTTTCTTTTTTATAAATCTATGGATATTGGTTATTACTTCTCGTGTTTTTAAATGCAGCACTTTATTTCCTAATGTGCTGCTAAGAGGCATCATTTATAAATGCTCTCTTGGAACCAGGAGACAAGCACATTTTGAAACAAGCTGTAGTGTTACCGAGTATCTCTGCAGGTGTTTAGTTGCTCGCAACTGGTACGCAACTGACCTACCCTCCCCTCCAGTTGCAACCGTTCTGAGGTGGACTCGTCCAGATACAACTGCGCATCGCTCTGCACTTTTCAAGATAAAAAAATACACCTGTACATCTAGTCTCTTACGAGTTCCGTTGTCGAGCTCTAGGAAGCGCTACTTTCGCCTGTAGAGGGAGTCAAAAGCTTGGACAATTGCTTGACGCTGCACCGGGGTATTGGCCTGGACATTTTGGTCTGGCAGGCTCCGGTTCAAGAAACAGGACTTCTGACATAGATCTCGGAAACTAAACATCGCATCTGCACTTCATCGCTCTGTACGTAGGAACATTGGGGACAACATTGTTTGACTTCACTTCATTATGCAAACTCTGGATAAACCTTCTAAATTCCTATTCCAAATTTTTCCCTGTGCTTCTCTCGTCAATTTAGACTAATTTCGTAGAGTTAGTGCACTTTAAATAACAAAAGAAACCCTAAAGACCTTCAATGGAGTTATAGAAATAATAATTTATAACCAGTTGCAAGGATAATTAATTGACATGTTGCTAAAGATTTGAAGACAAGAGAAACTGTATATTGTTATATTTGAAGATTTAAGAGCATAAAGATATCGTTAAAACATATAATTTTTAAATACTTTGTGCCTTTCCTTAACCATCCTATACGGATCTCTGGTAATTTAACGCTTCCACGTTTTAAGTCATCCCAGGAAACGCTACTGTACGGGCGGTGTGGGGCCTTGCATTGTCATGTTGCAAAAGGAGGACACCCTGCTGACAGAAATCCAAATTGCTTTGATTTGATTGCAGGCCGCAGTTCATTTTTAAGAGATCTGTGTATGATGTAAAGTCTGTCTAGTGAACGCGAGTGAATTTGGCCCTCAAAGGAAACTCACCCTCCCGCACACTAATGACCGTCATAAATCTATCTCCACACTTCAGAAATGGAACACGGTCGTTGAGGACCAATAGCAGCCCTGATTTTCTCGAAGTGACAGTCGCATGTCTACTCCACGTGGAGTCTCAGTCGCCAAAGTTCCAACTTGCAGTTGATCTGTTTCGTTACGTGCAGCAATTATTTGTGTGTCACGATGTGGAGACCGTGGCAGTGGTAAAAGCAAGTGAAGTACTAGATAACTTTCAGTCAAGTGAAAATAATCAAAGTGAAGACAATAGTGTGAATAACTGGGCCGAGTTATGTTACTGGAAAAGCCTCACAAAACAAAGTTATAACGGGAGCTGTTTCTAAGCAAATTCAAGCGCTTGTTTTGAACACATATAAATATTTGCTGACAAATAATCTTGGTAAGGCGTCATGCAATGAACCTGATGGTAAATTCTGGGTATTCACAGAAATACAGTAAGAAATATTGTGACAAAAGGAATACAAAGATGCAAATCAAGTGTGACAACAAAAGCTAACGTTTCTCTAAGGTAGATAATATCACATGCGATTTAATTCATCGAGAAATTTATAGATTCTATACAAAAGGGAGAGCGCCCACCTTAGACGAATTGGCTGCACATTTCCAAGAAATTTGTTATTTCCCTTATGGGCAATGCACTTTGCGCGGTCTCCTAAAGCAGCTGGGTTTCAAATAACGCACTTTGAATACGCTAAGAGTTATTGTAGAATCCAGTAGAATTGTAGCTTGGCGATATAACTAACGCTTTTCAACATAGTCTCCTTGTAACTCTACACACTTCTCCCAGCAATGTTCCCATCTCTGTATCCCGTCCAAATAGTACTCGGCGTTTTTCAACATAGTCTCCTCGTAACTCTACACAATTCTCCCAGCGATGTTCCCATCTCTGTAACCCAACCAAATAGTACTCGGCGTTTTCCAACAATCTCCTCGTAACTCTACACACTTCTCCCAGCGATGTTCCCATCTCTGTAACTCGTCCAAATAGTACTCGGCGTTTTTCAACATAGTCTCCTTGTAACTCTACACACTTCTCCCAGCGATGTTCCCATCTCTGTATCCCGTCCAAATAGTACTCGACATTTTTCAACATAGTCTCCTTGTAACTCTACACACTTCTCCCAGCGATGTCCCCATCTCTGTAACCCGTCCAAATAGTACTCGACGTTTTTCAAGATAGTTTCCTTGTAACTGTACACACTTCTCCCAGCGAAGTTCCCATCTCTGTAACCCGTCCAAATAGTACTCAGCGTTTTTCAACATTGTCTCCTTGTAACTGTACTCACTTCTCCCAGCAATGTTCCCATCTCTGTTACCCATCCAAATAGTACTGGACGTTTATCTCTGCAAAATATTTGTTCACGAAGGTGATTGCCTCTACATTTGAGGAACATCTCTGTCATCCGAGCGCAATTTTCAGATGAGGGAACAAAAGAAATCTCTTGGGGCTAGAACTGGTAAGTCAAGCAGCTCAAACCGTAATTCGGGGACATTCGCCATTGCAACCGCTGAGGTGTGAGACGGTGCGTTTTCTTGGTGAAACAGGATTTTCTTTTTCTGCGAATGTGGCCGTTTTTCGGCAAGTACTGCCTTCAGCATGTGAAGTAATGATGCGTAGCATGCTCCTGTAATGGATTTTCCTTTTGAAGATAATGGATTAATACAACTACATGACAATCCCAAAAAAGCAGTAGCCATCACTTTCCCAGCCGAATAAAACAGGTTTTTCTTTTTTGGAGCCTGTTCCCCATTTGCAGTCCACTGTTTGAACTATCTTTTTGTTTCGGGCGTATAATGGTGTACCCAAGTTTCATCTACGTAATTAATCGGCACCAAAACTCGGATTTATTGCGCCTTAACTGCGCCAACTGAGCGTTAGAAGTGTTCATTCGAACACGTTTTTGGTCTAAGTGAGCAAACACGCCACCCAAGTGCGGACAGCTTTCTCCTGTCTAAATGTTGATTTAATATGTGACAAACACGTTCTTTGTCATGTTCATATCCTCTGCTATCTCTCTCACTTTAATTCGGCGGTCGTGTAACACCATTTGCTGAACTTTGGCGGTATTTTCGTCGGTAGTTGCAGTTTTTGTACGTCCCGAGCGTTCATCGTCTCCCAAGCTCATACGGCCACGTTTAAATCGGTTGCAAAAATTTCACTGTGGTAAATGACGGTGCAGGGTCCCCATACACAGAATTCAACTCATCTTTGATTTGTGTATGCGTATTGCCTTTAAAAACAAATATATAATGACAGCTCGATACTCGATTTTGTCTAATTTCATAAAAACATTCACATCAACTCACTCAAAGGACTGTTACATAACAACTGACTGTTCAACATGGCTGAAACTTTGGTGAGTAACTGTCAACAGTTGAGGAACGGAATTCACTAGCTTTTATTTATGAATGCTGACATGTTCATGTTGAGGTCGGAAACGTTTAAGAGCATCCTCGTATTTGCCTAGTGACGCGTACAAACTCCCAAAGGTTGGCTACGGGAATTGAAGCTTTAACCTCGGAAATACAAGTCAACCTTAAAGTTGGGTAAAGTATACACAATCAGATAATCTCTACAACCAATATTTGTGCAACACGCGATGCATTTATTTATTACTTACATAAATTTTGTTATATAATTAACAACTAAGGAGATTATTTTTATATATTACGTAGAAAGTTGAGAATGTTGCAGTTGGTGGACCTGGGAGGTGGAAGTTTTATTGAATCTTCTCAACCCGCTCGTTTCGCCCCATATTTCGTTGAATATTGATAACAAGGCTTTGTGAACTTCCCTAACGTGTAAATTGTGCAGCCTTTATGATGTTAAATAACTCAGGAGCAAAGGGAAGGCACAAAAGTTTAAAATTGCATCTGCATGCTGATCTAAAAACATTGACGTAGCTCTCTCTACCAACTCCACAACAATATATTCTTAAATCTTTAATGGCATGTTAGATATTTAGAAACTCTTTGATATTACATACAGATGACCTCCTATACTCACTCTACTCCAATAATAACATATTCTTTCAGTACTTTAGTTTGACCAAATTAAATTATGATAGAACTAATTTTGTTTCATACTGCTTTATACAGAGTAAAAATATAGTTGGCGTGAATCGACAGTCAAATATTTTAAGAGGCAGTTATTCTGCTGGAACAGCTGAAAATCGTATGATATAGAAGGTAGGTCCAAGCTATAACACCTTCTATTTTTTTCTCACAAATAAATCACAAGAAAAATGGCAAACTAGTGTCACTGTTCAACGTAATTTCCCTCTAGCCGTTCACACTTTTCACAATGTCGACGTCATGATTCCATGGCCGCTGCGAACGTTTCTTTAGGAATGTACTTTGACCATTGGAAAATAGCTGAGGCAATAGCGGCATGACTAGTAAATCTGCGACCACGTAGAGTCTTTCATCGTGGGAGACAGCCAAAAGTCGTTAGGAACCAGGTGTATGAGCAATCACTTCAAAATTGTTGTCAGGAAGAAACTCCTGCGTCGCGTTCGCCCGATGTGCTGGTGCGTTGTCTTGATGAAACAGCACACGTCCAACCTTTTCCACCCGTTTTTCACGCAATGCTGAGAGGAGTTAATTCTTCAAAATACTCTGGTAGAATGCAGCTGTCACCGTAGTGTCCTTTGGAATGCAATGAGTGAAGATCACACAACTGCTGTCCCAGAAGATGACAACCATCAGTTTGTCAGCACTGAGGCTCACCTGAAATAGTTTTATTGGCGGTGGGTCTGTGTGCTTCCATTGAACTGCCTGATAATTCGTTTCAGAGTTGCAAACGAGCATCCAGGTCTCATCCATTGCCACAATCGATTGAAAGAAAGTTGCATTTATGCCGTCATCATGCGTCAACATCGCCTGACTAGTTGCCACGCGCCCAGCCTTGTGATCATCCGTCAGCATTCATTGCACCTCCTGGCAGACACTTTTCCCACTTTTAATTCTTCTTGCAGGATGTGTGTACAGATCACGCGGAAATGTCAGTTTTGTAGCAAATGTCTGCAACCGTCTTGGGTTGTTGTCACACGATGTTCTCTCTTCATTGAACTGTCACACACAGGAACGCACATTAGACACATCCATGGTACCATCACCATATACCACACTTAACTGTCTTGGTTTTTTGTCACACGATGTTCTGCCTTCATTTAACTGTCACACCCAGGAACGTACATTAGATACATCCATGCTTCCATCACCACATACCACACTTAAATGTCTTGGTTTTTTGTCACACGATATTCCGTCTTCACTGAACTGTCGCACTCAGGAACGTACATTAGACCCATTCATGATACCATCACCACATGGCTCACTCAACTGTCTTGATTTGTTGTCACACGATGTTCTGCCTTCATTGAACTGTCGCACCTAGGAACGTACATTAGACACATTCATGATACCATCACCACATGGCTCACTCAACTGTCTTGATTTGTTGTCACACGATGTTCTGCCTTCATTGAACTGTCACACCCAGGAACGTACATTAGATACGCCCATGGTACCCATACCACATGCCTCACTTAATTGTCTTCTTTTGTTGTCATACGATGTTCTGTCTTCATTGAACTGTCGCACCCAGGAACGTACATTAGACACGCCCATGGTACCCTTACCACATGCCTCACTTAAATGTCTTGGTTTGTTGTCACACTATGTTCTGTCTTCATTGAACTGTCGCACCCAGGAACGTACATTAGACACATCCATGGTACCATCACTACACGCCTCACTTAACTGTCTTGGTTTGTTGCCACACGATGTTCTGGCTTCATTGAACTGTCGCACCCAAGAACGTACATTATACACATCCATGGTACCATCGCTACATGGCTCACTCAACTGTCTTGTTTTGTTGTCATACGATGTTCTGTCTTCATTGAACTGTCGCACCCAGGAACGTACATTAGACACGCCCATGGTACCCTTACCACATGCCTCACTTAAATGTCTTGGTTTGTTGTCACACGATGTTCTGTCTTCATTGAACTGTCGCACCCAGGAACGTACATTAGACACATCCATGGTACCATCACTACACGCCTCACTTAACTGTCTTGGTTTGTTGTCACACAATGTTGTGTCTTCATTGAACTGTCACACCCAGGAACGTACATTAGACACATAAATGGTACCATCACCACATGCCTCACTCAGATGTCTTGGTTTGTTGTCACACGATGTTCTGTCTTCATTGAACTGTCACACCCAGGAACGTACATTAGACACATCCATGATACCATTACCACGTGCCTCACTCAACTGTCTTGGTTTGTTATTACACGATGTTCTGTCTTCATTGAACTGTCACACCAAGGAACGTACATTTGACACATCCATGGTACCATCACCACATGCCTTACTCAACTGTCTTGGTATGTTGTCACACGATGTTCTGTCTTCATTGAACTGTTACACCAAGGAACGTACATTAGACACATCCATGGTACCATCACCACATGCCTCACTTAACTGTCTTGGTTTGTTGTCACACGATGTTGTGTCTTCATTGAACTGTCACACCAAGGAACGTACATTAGACACATCCATGGTACCATCACCACATGCCTCACTTAACTGTCTTGGTTTGTGGTCACACGATGTTCTGTCTTCATTGAACTGTCACACCCAGGAACGTACAGTAGACACATCCATGGTACCATCACCACATGCCTCACTTAACTGTCCTGGTTTGTTGTCACACGCTGTTCTGTCTTCATTGAACTGTCACACCAAGGAACGTACATTAGACACATTCATGGTACCAGCACCACATGCCTCACTTAACTGTCTTGGTTTGTTGTCACACAATGTTCTGTCTTCATTGAACTGTCACACCCAGGAACGTACATTAGACACATCCATGGTACCATCATCACATGCCTCACTCAACTGGCGATGAATTTCAATAGGAATCAGACCACGAAAATGGAGAAAAGGAATGATTACATGCTGTTCTTGCAATGAAAACGTGGTCATTTTAAGTATAAAAACAGGGCTAACTCTCAGCTCTGCCACTGTGTACCGTACAGTGCTGGCATTTTGTCACAAATTCACAAAGAGTCCACGTGTATTTTGAAAGATCCAGAAGTTACTATAAGATCTCAGTCCTAAAAAGAGGCAGCTATTATAACTTAAAGGCACTGCGGATTTTTTCTATTACACCTTGAGATAAATATGTTTATTATATTTGTCTTTGTACATTCAATAGAAGGTGTGTTGGCTTTAAGCGATAATTAAACCTTTTAGGAGCTGATGATAGCTTTGTGTTTTAGTTATCTTTGCTTGAGCAGGAGGTGGAGAAAACGAAGTTGAAGACCAAGAAGAAGCAATGAACAGCAACTTCTCAACTGAGGAAATTATAAGTATTGGAAAACTGATGGGATAACAAGAAATATCTCTGAACTAATTAACTCCATAAAAAAATATTGGACATAAATTGCGTCTCTTAAGGAGAACAAAACCTTTGTTAACTTTTTCTTATCTCTTACGCTTGGGTTTGCTGTAATTCAAGATATACAGAGGTGGGCATGTATAGGTACATAGTTGTGTGATTAGTAAATTTGATGGATTAAGCTAAATTTTGATTTGCATGGGTATTTATTTCGTTATTGAATGCCACACCCATATTTTTATTCGTTGTTTTTAATCTTGTATCCATTGGTGGGTAATGTAACTATCTGCGTCTCTGGATTTTGGAACATTTATAGGTGAAAGGGAATTGTGGATGAGTTGCAGAAATATGGCGTGAAGAATTTGTAACACCTTCTCCTTTAAAGTTCTACACTCTAGAGCTACGCAACACATTTCATCAGAGGGTGTGTCGAAAATGTTACCACTCACCATTACAACTTCTTAAGATGGAGACCGCGTTATTTTCCTTCATTAATAATTATTTAGGATAAATGATTCAAATTAGTAGGTGTGATTCCGTAATGAGGCCGCAGGGTGAGAACTCAGAACAAAATAAAATCGTGTTAACCTGTACATCATACATTATTTTAGACAGTCCTGAATATTTATACAAGGTGCCTGCAGAAAGTAGGTTCTGTTTCAATTTATTTCCGCTGCAGCGCTGCGATCGCAATTCCGCACTAGCGCGGTAGACGCTCTGTATCAAGGAGAAGAAACGTGCGCCATTGTGAGATCGCTGTCAGCCACGTACGCTTTGCTGTACTTGTTTACAATGTCAGTGTTGATTAAAAATCCCGCAGCTTGTGAAATCAGATCTGTGATTCGTTTTTTGAATGCTAGGAAAGTGACCGGCTGTCGAAAGGTGTTATGTTCCTTCACGACAACGCACGACCACTGCAAATGCGACGAAAAACATCCTACAGGGTTTTGGCTGGGACGTGTTTGACCATTCCGCCGTAAGTCCTGACCTCGCTCCTAGCGACTTTCATCTGTTTTTGCATCTCAGATCTTTCCTTTGCGGTCAACACTTCAACAATGACGAAGAGCTGAAAGAAAATGTTTCCAACTGGTTGAAGACACAGGCGGCAAACTTCTATGAAGAAGGTACACAAAAACTCGTGTCTCGCTATGACAAATGCCTGCAAAATTTCGGCAGTTATGTGGAAAAGTAGTTTAAGATTTGTACAATGTTGTGCAATAAAGAATTTTTCCGTGTCTGTAAACAATTTAATTTTATTATCAAACATAACTTACTTTCTGGGCGTACCTCTTAGATATACATGGGTCATTCAACATTTCTATTTTAAGAACTCCAATTTCTAAAAGCATGAATTTTAATTTTTACTCCTCCTTTTACTTGTTACCTTATTTGTTCAAAACATGATTTTGCAGTCAAAAAGATATATTACAACAAACCAAATGGAGGCATACAATGATAAAGGCTTTAAATATGTAAGTTCCTTATGGGTAGGGTGTCATCATCGCTGTTTAAATAATAATAATAATAATAATAATAATAATAATAATAATAATAATAATAATAATAATAATAATAATAATAATAATAATAATAATAATAATAATAATAATAATAATAATAATAATAATAATAATAATAATAATAATAATAATAATAATAATAATAATAATAATAATAATAATAATAATAATAATAATAATAATAATAATAATAATAATAATAATAATAATAATAATAATAATAATAATAATAATAATAATAATAATAATAATAATAATAATAATAATAATAATAATAATAATAATAATAATAATAATAATAATAATAATAATAATAATAATAATAATAATAATAATAATAATAATAATAATAATAATAATAATAATAATAATAATAATAATAATAATAATAATAATAATAATAATAATAATAATAATAATAATAATAATAATAATAATAATAATAATAATAATAATAATAATAATAATAATAATAATAATAATAATAATAATAATAATAATAATAATAATAATAATATTAATAATAATAATAATAATATTAATAATAATAATAATAATAATAATAATAATAATAATAATAATAATAATAATAATAATAATAATAATAATAATAATAATAATAATAATAATAATAATAATAATAATAATAATAATAATAATAATAATAATAATAATAATAATAATAATAATAATAATAATAATAATAATAATAATAATAATAATAATAATAATAATAATAATAATAATAATAATAATAATAATAATAATAATAATAATAATAATAATAATAATAATAATAATAATAATAATAATAATAATAATAATAATAATAATAATAATAATAATAATAATAATAATAATAATAATAATAATAATAATAACAATAATAATAATAACAATAATAATAATAACAATAATAATAATAACAACAATAATAACAACAATAATAATAACAACAATAATAATAACAATAATAATAACAATAATAATAACAATAATAATAACAATAATAATAACAATAATAATAACAATAATAATAACAATAATAATAATAATAATAATAATAATAATAATAATAATAATAATAATAATAATAATAATAATAATAATAATAATAATAATAATAATAATAATAATAATAATAATAATAATAATAATAATAATAATAATAATAATAATAATAATAATAATAATAATAATAATAATAATAATAATAATAATAATAATAATAATAATAATAATAATAATAATAATAATAATAATAATAATAATAATAATAATAATAATAATAATAATAATAATAATAATAATAATAATAATAATAATAATAATAATAATAATAATAATAATAATAATAATAATAATAATAATAATAATAATAATAATAATAATAATAATAATAATAATAATAATAATAATAATAATAATAATAATAATAATAATAATAATAATAATAATAATAATAATAATAATAATAATAATAATAATAATAATAATAATAATAATAACCCATGGAGCGACAGCCCTTTGAGGGCCAAGGCCTACCAACCCGACTGCCGGCCTCACGCCCACTTACGTACGGCAGAGGTGGACGATCATAAAACCGATACGGGGAGGAGATGTGTTCAGCATCTCGGTATCCCCCATCCGGAATGTTGGTTTCCGTGACTAGGACCGCTTACCTAGCGTAAGCTCCTCACTTTCCTCATGATGCTGAGTGGGCAGTGGCCCCATACCCGGGACCTATAATCCCCACCACATAGTTAGGATTGAACCCGGGCCGCTTTCCGTGGCCAGGGACCAGGGCATTCTGCCTTAGCCAGCTACGCCACGGTGCAGGACTTATCAGTGCTTACCCTTGCCAAAATTATATTCAGCGTGGGTGAAATGTTTCCAAGCATCAGAGAAGGAACAATACGCTGTACTCCCTTTTAGCATTGTTTTGTTTGCGCGCTCCGTTTTTATGGAGAGGGCACCTTTCATTTGTTTCTTTTTTATTCTATATAATAATGTTTATGAACATCCGGTAGCCTTAGCTGTTTCATTCATTGTCTTGAATTTTACTTGAAAAATGACATAAGACATTCAATACTAACGTGTGGTCCTTATTTCTTACTTTACCAACATTTCGTTTCTTCTTAGCTTCCGCTCCCATAAGTATTTACAAAATTGTTAAATATCTTTGCAGAACAGAAGCATGTCGTCAGCGTCAGACACATACTCAGAGCCTTCAACCCCATACAGAGACACCTCGGTCTCATACAGCAGTGGTGTTGGCGTTGGCGGATGTCCGTAAATCCGGACAAAAGCCACGCCATACTTTTCACAAAGCGCCACACCCCCGCAGATTACCACAACTTCAGCTTCCAAGTTAGAAGGATAGAGTGGACTAACTCTGTCCGATACCTTGGAGTAACATTGGATAGAGGCCTAACCTTTCGCCAACACCTCAGAGACTTAGCGGCAAGGGTACAGGGAGCAATCGCTTCCCTGTATGCTATACTGGGGTCGAGCTAGATGCCGCTTGGCCTGAGGTTGTACCTCTTCCGAGCGCTGGTGATCCCCGTGATGCTATATGCCTGCGAGATTTGGGGCATGACCGCAGATAGCTGGTTGGCATGGCTTCCACGTGCACAGAATAGAGGGCTACGGTCTGTCTAATCTGTGGGTCGCTATTTCCCTACCAGGTTGCTTCACGAAGCCTCGGGACTTCCATATCCGGAGGACGAAGTTAGGCGCCGGGCATCAAAATTCTACGCAACTTTACCAACTCACAGAAGCGCCCTTGTTAGATCACTGGGTGATTATGATCCCACTAGACGCCGTTCTAGATAGCATCGGGTCCCCCGCATGACATGCGGGCACCCAAGATGACCCAGGAGCTAATCCTAACAGCAGCTAAAGCTGAGCTCCACATAATCTCCTAAATTGCTTGGCAACAAAATTCTCCCCAACCCAAAACTAAATTAAAAAAAACACCAGGGCGTAGGGAATTGCATCCTGTCCTTTCATCCCGAAGGTTCAATAATTGTAACCTCACAAAATGCTTCAAATCTCAAAACCTATACCATATCCATCCTATAAAATCCCGTTCGAATACCTTACCTGCGGTAAAACCCTTAACGGGTGGGCACGCAGCAAAAACCTTCTGGCTATATATACAGCCAGCCAGCACGTCATGGTCAAGGTTGTTAAATATCTTCACGTAACACTTCACAACCTTTCACACACTATAAACATAGTCATAGGGGCTCTTATTGCAAACGAGTTCACTTTGCTTGTATCACAGTCGTCTGTTTTTAATGGATGAATGTCTTTTGTTTATTTGACACATGCGACGAATGCAAGAAGTTAGAGAAGGCTGGCCCCGTTGCTCAGTCGGTAGAGCACCTGCCTGCCGTGCTAGGGGTCCCGGGTTCGATTCCCGGCGGTGGGGATGGGGATTTTTCCCCATCTTCCCCAGAGTCTGGAAGTGTGAATGTGTGTGTGATGTAATGATAAAGAAACCCAAAGATAAGGAGTTAACACCTTCGATATGTTCCAAAGGAGAACGGCCGCCGATATGACCATTGGAGTTAAAGACGGGGTATAAATGGAACAAGCAAAAAAAAAAAAAAAAAAAAAAAAAAAAAAAAAAAAAAAAAAAAAAAAGTTAGAGAATTGCGTTTACTTTTAAAAATTCCCTTCAAACCTCCTTTACATTCATTTCCCTCGCTTTGTCCTCTGGTGTAAATCCAAAAACAAAAAAGTTTCCCCTGTCTACATTTTCTAGAGTACAAATATAAAATTTTCCAAAATTACTTAATATAAAAAGTTATAGCACTCGTCTTATTTAAGATGGAGAATTCAAACTTGGGAGGTAGGGGCACACTAGTCTTCTCTACCTAATAAAAATTGCTTTAGTATTATAGACGTAAGCTTTATAGTTACCGAATGAAGTCTGGGTCCATAGAAACACAAAATGTCTGTAATAATAACATAATCTGAGAGAGAAAATATTCTGCATAGGAAAGTGTGTTCAAAGCTGCAAATTATTACAATTAGTTATTTATACCATGTTATTACGAAGTGGCAACAACCTGAGCGTAAAAAGGGACGAAACTAATGAGATTTCCCGTGTGTTAGACGGAGAGAGATATCCCATTTACTTCCATACCCTCTTTCAAGTTAGCGACAAACTATATAAACAATTCGAGATTTAACTGTATTGGAACACCACAGTGAAGCGAAAAATTATTAATTTTTAGATGAGTCGTATCTACTCATCTAAAAATTAATAATATATAAACATTGTTTTTAATGTTAAAACCTCCTATATGACCCAAAAGTGTAGAGAATAATTTGACGCTGTGCAAAGAGTAATAAACTTAATTAAAGCGGGAGTTAAGCACATTATTCATTCAAAACGCCATATTTCTAGCAGCTGTGTTTTGATGCAGATAATATTCAGGTAAAATAAGGTAATGCACATTTTATAGGCAGTGATAAACTCCAGCCATTTCAACAATAAGCGATAATTGTATATCCGCTATGATATTACTGGACAGAAATGTGACAAACTTTATTTACGTAAAACTGTTATTACTGTCGCAGTTATTTGAGTTATAAATAGCTGGCATAAGTGACGACAAAGCTGTTATCACAGGCGTGTTATGGAAGCGAGCCGTAAATACTAGATAAATTATGTACAGATCAGAATAATTGACTTAAAATTAAGAAAATATCACTTTTTATAGCCATATTTGTACGAAGTATACTTTCAAATACTTATTCATCTACTTCGTGATTTACAGTTATGTAATTGGTTTCGATATTACTTGCACGTATCGGGTTGTCTCATAAATTCGTTCGATTCTTGTTACGTGTTTACGACTAAGAACTCCTGAGAACACTGCATGCCCCCATTACTTTTACGTCAAAGAAGTTGCCTAACAATATGGGGTTTGTTTACAAATACAATAATTGAAAAGAATGCTATGAACACAAACCACAGCGACCTCGCGGCAAAAGGTAAATAGGTAAACTTATGTAAGAATTGGTAACCAAACTTCAGCACGGGTTAGTGTATGCAACAGAGTGGAGTTGTAACTTGTGAATGTTAATATGGAAGGCAAGAAGGAACATTTTCGACATTTAATGCTATTTTATTACCGTAAAGGTGAAACCGCCTCACAAACTCAACGGAAAATTTGTGCTGTTTACGGAGAAGATGCAGTGAAGAATCGGGCATGTCAAAAATGGTTTACTCGATTTCGAGCTGGGAACTTCTATGTGAAAGACAAACCTCGTTCTGGACGACCTGTGGTTACGGATGAGGAAAGGATAAAGGACATGATTACGAACAACCCCAGAATAACAACAGGTCAGGAGCTAAACTTATCTCATGCAACTGCAGCCAGGCACCTAAAGAAACTTGGTTACGTAAATCTTCGGGATGAATGGGTTCCGCACGAACTGAGTGAACAAAATTTAGTTCAGCGCGTTTCCATCTGTGACGCATTGATAAGACGCAAGGAAACTGCCCCTTTTCTGAAACAGCTGGTTACAGGAGACGAAAAGTGGATTGTGTACAACAACATCCAAAAGAGAAAGTCATGGCGTAAGAAAGGGGAACCACCACTCTCAATTCCTAAACCAGGGCTTCATCCTGAGACGATTATGCTGTGCATTTGGTGGGACTGGAAAGGAATTATTTATTACGAATTTCTTCCTCCTGGGGAGACCATCAATTCAGAGAAATACTGTTCTCAGTTGGATCGTCTGAAGGTTGCCCTAGAAGAGAAAAGGCCAGAGTTAGCATCTAATGGTGGAGTCGTCTTTCATCAAGACAATGCCAAACCACACACTTCTATGGTAGCTCGTCAGAAATTACGGGATTTCGACTGGGATGTGTTACCTCACCCGCCTTATTCTCCAGACATTGACCCATCCGACTATCATTTATTCCGATCCCTGCAAAACTTCCTTAATGGCAAATGCCTTACTTCCTTGGAGGATTGCAGACTCGCCGTAGAAGAGTTCGTCAACCAGAAAGCTGCAAGATTTTGGAAAATGATATTGATAAGCTTCCTGAGAAATGGAGATATGTTATTGATAATAATGGTGCATACTGCACAAAATAAAGTTTGTTTTCAAAAGTGTATTGCCTTGTTTACTTTCGATGACCTTGCGTATATAAACAGATTACCACTAGATAATTAGGCAACTGCGCTGCTGTATTAGGCAACTGCGCTGCTGTAGTTGTGTTACGGGCATACAGTGCAAGCGTTCTTTGTTGTAAACACGAAACGAACGAATTTATGAAGCAAGCCAATACTTGCAAATAGCATACTAGGTTACGCGTAAGTTGTAGATACTAGATTACGCGCGGACAGCTTTCTTATGTCTAAATGTTGATTTAATATGTGACAAACACGTTCTTGTGACATGTTTACAGACTGTGTTATCTCTCTCACTTTAATTCGACGGTCTTCTAGCACTATTTGGTGAACTTAGACGATGTTCGTCGGTAGTTGTAGATTTTGGACGATCCGAACGTTCATCGTTTCCCAAGCCCTTACGGCCACGTTTAAATTCAGTTGTCCAAATTTTCACTGTGGTAAATGATTGTGCAGAGTCCCTATACACAGAATCCAACTTATCTTTGATCATTAAACTGATATTGGCATCAGTAACACAAATTTTACTACAGTAAGGTGCTGATCTGGTAAATGCTAAGAATTACTTTTCCTTTGCAGTTTTTAAAAGTGGCGTACGTGTGAATTTACATGAAATTTCTAACAGTTCCAGAATGTACTGAGTTCAACAGAATGCATAACTCAGCACATAATTTCCTATCTAATGACCTCTCATTCAACGACAAAATTGTAATGCCCGATTTCACCAACAAATGTTAAGACTTAACACGAGTTTAGCAATAGTTAAAACAAAAATTGCATTTCACCAACAAGTGTTAGCGTAACAGTCGTGTTAAATCTCATGTTAAACCAACAAGCCGAACTTCTAATGTTAAGTCCTTAACAATTGTAAATAGTCAAGATGGCGAGCATGAACTCAACTGTCGATGTCGATTTGCTATATTTAAGACCGTCTAAATGGCATTCGTAATAGAGTACGGCCTATGAGGAGAAATGATTTTGAGGAACTATCAGAAGAAAATTGTTTTACGTAGGTATAGACTGTCGAAACATGCTGCTATGAAGGTTACTGTGGAAGTACAAGAGAGGTTAGAACATACATCGAAAGGAATATGGCGATCTCGCCTTTGCTTCAAGTATCAATAACCTTGCGATTTTATAATTCACTGAATTATGTGGATAATACATTGTCCACCTCCTGTCTTGAAACGTTCAAGTCACTTGTCCTTCTTCGCTCCTCGTTTTAAATTTACGTAATACTGAGTTAGAACATGCATCGAAAGGTATATGTCGATCTCGCCTTTGCTTCAAGTATTAATAACTTTGCGATTTTATAATTCACAGAGTTATGTGGATAATACACTGTCCACCTCACATCTTGAAACGTTTAAGGCACTTGTCCTTCTTCGCTCCTCGTTTTAGATTTACGTAATACTGAGTTAGATCATGCAACGAAAGGAATATGGCGATCTCGCCTTTGCTTCAAGTGTCAATAACCTTGCGATTTTATAATTCACTGAATTATGTGGATAATACATTGTCCACCTCACATCTTGAAACGTTTAAGGCACTTGTCCTTCTTCGCTCCTCGTTTTAGATTTACGTAATACTGAGTTAGATCATGCATCGAAAGGTATATGTCGATCTCGCCTTTGCTTCAAGTATTAATAACTTTGCGATTTTATAATTCACTGAGTTATGTGGATAATACACTGTCCACCTTCCATCTTGAAACGTTCAAGTCACTCGTCACTTGTCCTTCTTCGCTCCTCGTTTTAAATTTAAGTAATACTGAGTTAGAACATACATCGAAAGGAATGTGACTATCTTGCCTTAGCTTCAAGTATTAGTAACATTGCTATTTTATAATTCACTGAATTATGTGGATAATACATTGTTCACCTCCCGTCTTGAAACGTTTAAGTCACTTGTTCTTCGCACCTCGTTTTAAATTTACGTAATACTGAGTTAGAACATACATCGAAAGGAATGTGACTATCTCGCCTTAGCTTCAAGTATTAGTAACATTGCTATTTTATAATTCACTGAATTATGTGGATAATACATTGTTCACCTCCCGTCTTGAAACGTTTAAGTCACTTGTTCTTCGCACCTCGTTTTAAATTTACGTAATACTGGCAAGTTGTTTGGTGCTTGTAGTAGTGACACATGCATTTGAATTAAATTCGTTTCCAATATTTTCCCCGCGGCATCTTTCTCTTTTACATTCACCGCATCCTTCCTCTTACCTTCAACGATATCCTTACAGTTCGTAACCATTTCAATTAACAGAAATTTGTCTCACGGCTTTATTTATGGTTTTGTTCATCCGCCTTTTGTGCGGACGAAAATGAAAACAAACGCGTCAGAGTACGTTCAGAAAATCATCCATAGCCTTCTATAACTGTGATTTTTACAAGTTTCTTGACGTTAACACAGGTTTGTTAACATTTTAAGAAAACTGGTTGGTGAAAAGCAAGAAATTTAACATTAGTTTTAGCGCTGTGACATTTATTACCTTACATTTATTAACGTCTATATAACATCTGTTGGTGAAATCCGGCATGTCTTTTTTACATTATAATTTGATTTTAATATTTTTCACATCTGTAACTATCTTCCCATCACTTCTTTATAAACTTATCGTCGTACTGGTCACAATGACAGTGTAAATTTGTAATGACGGTATGTGTGTTAACAAGAAGAAAGAGGGGTATTGCTCTCAAGAAAGCAACGTTACAATTTAACACTTGAAAGTCGAGTGGCGTGAGTCTGTTCAATCAGAAACCGAGGGCGTCCTTATTTTATTGTTCTATCTGCACACTTGTTGCTTTGGGTCGACCTCTAGGAATTTATCACTCACCATTTTGTATTTTTTGCTTCGTTATTTCTCGCACAACATCTGCAATTTTGCCACAGTTCTCCTACCTACGTCATTCTGACGTTTACGACTTCTCTCTCAGCTACACTGTGATAGAAAAGCCCAGTTCTCTGTTACTGTCGTTCATTTTTATATCTCTTGTACAAACTGTTCTCACAAAACATTGTTACTTTATCACGTACCTATGGAACCCTCGACCTGTGGAATCTTTTGTGTCCCTGCCCATGACAGGAGAGAGCTGTGGTGAAAGGTAACTAAGGGTAGCCAACAGCAGAGGGCAGGGCTACCAACAGCTACAGGTCTAATTCTCCAGAAATGGCCCTTGGGCTAGCAGACCTTCCCCGTTACGAAAGACCAGGATTTATAGAGAGAAAATTCTCTACTATGCACAGCGAAACTCGGGCCGATATCAAACTAAATCCTCATAACATTAGAGACTTTGAATTTTAATCTTAGATCAGTCCTGGAGAACAATGCAGTTATATGAAAAAACTTCGAAAAGTTTTATTTTCTCAATAATGACTGAGCACCTACTTTGAAATAAACGAGGCACCTTTTTTTAAGTAAGTATCGTTTTGGAATTTAAAAAAGACGTGCATAGATATCGCAAAAGGTTTATATTTACATGAAAACCTGTACCTTAATCTACTTTTCTACATAATTTCCGTGAATATTGAGGCACTTGTCATAACGTGGCACCAGTTTTTGAATACCTTCCTCATAAAAGTCTGCCGCCTGACGTGTTAACCACTGTATCACAACTGTTTTGACTTCGTTACCGTCTTGAAGACGTTGACCGCTCAGATGTTTCTTCAAGTGCAGGAACAAATGGTAGTCGCTGTGCGCCAGATCAGGGCTGTATGGAGGATGATCTAGAGTTTCCCATTGAAAAGATTTGATGAGATCTTTGGTCCGATTAGCCACATGTGGACGGGCATTGTCATGCAGCAAAACGATACCCTTACTCAACTTGCCAAGTCTTTTGTTCTGGATTGCACGGCGCAGTTTGTTCAATGTCTCACAATAAGACGCTGCATTGATTGTCTCATTACGAGGCAGAAACTTCACTAACAATACTCCTTTTCTGTCCCAAAAAACTGTTCACATGATTTTCCGGGCAGAAATTGTTTGCTTAAACTTCACTTTTGTGTGTGATGTTGAATGTCGCCATTCCATGGATTGTTGTTTCGATTCTGGTGTGACGTAGGCCACCCATGTTTCGTCACCAGTAACAATTTGGTCTAAAAAATCTTCACCTTCATTGTGGTACTGCTCAAGGAAAGTCAATGCACTGCATAAACGTTTGGTTTTGTGCAAATCCGTCAACATTTTCGGAACACAACGTGCACACAATTTCCGGTACTTCAAGGTCTCGGTCACAATGCGATACAAAACACTACGAGAATATTGAGGAAAATAGTTACACAATGATGAAATTGTAAAGCGTCTGTTTTCTCTCACCTTTTATTCCACTTTCTGCACCAAATCTTCAGTAACGACCGAAGGACGCCCACTGCGTTCTTCATCATGGACATTTATGTGGCCATCTTTAAATGCTCTCACCTATTTTCTTATCATGCCATCACTTATAATGCTTTGTCCGTAAACTTCACAGATCTCATGATGAATATCGATCGGTTTTACGCCTTTAGCACTAAGAAATCGTATAACAGCCCGTACTTCACAATCGGCGGGACTCTCGATTGTCGGAGGCCTCTTAAACACTTAGTAACCAACGTATACAGTGAAGAATCAGACTGTAATGACGTCAGTGCGTAGACAAGAGATGTAGGTAACCAGCGCGCATGCGCGGAACGCCGACCGTAGAGCTGCGGCGGCGGAATTGCAAAACGGTGATGACTTAAAAAACATGCCCAGGTTATCTACCAGGCAACATTCTCACAGAGTGAAGACTGACCCCACCACCACCCCCTGTTTAACGACCAGGGAGTTACCGAGCTGTCCCCGGCACCGTGGGGCTTTCCATAGCGCAAGACTTAGAGACTAACAAGTCCCTCTCCCCCATCTGGTCCTGTGGACTCAAGACGGATGGAAGTGGCTACGCCACTTACGCAAGCCAACCCCAAAGGTGAACCTCGCTGGGGCCGCCTGGTGATCTAGCATACCTTCTACTAGCTATGCTGGCTAGTACCCGGGAATATTATGGTTTCCCTCAACCCCATCCGGAGACGTACCCGATCTCTCACGGGTATAGGGAACCACTGCCCCTCGAGTCCAACCCAATCCAAACAACTCCCAATCAGGGAGGGGCTTGAATGTTCGGCCCGAGGTTCCTCTAGTAACGTCAGAGGTACCACGAGTGCTAGGGGTCCGCGCACCCGCACCATGGCAGCTGAAGGGGATGGATTCCCTCCACTACGGGGATCTACTTTGTAATACCATATTGGCCAAATTCAAGCCATTGTATAGGGGAATAACCAAGCCGGGCAATTGAGCCGCCAATGCTGTTGCCAGTGGTAGGGGCCGGAGAGATACTGCTACTCACGATGAGGTATTCAGAATCGCCATGCAGCTCCATGTGACAGGCTAAACCGTTGTGTACGTCACAGAGATTACTAGCAATGCGAGTATATGAGTATTATAAGACACAAGGAGACATTAAAGAGACACGTCGAAGTTATGCATTTATGTGAAAAACTAGCTAATTGGCGACATTAAGTTTGAAGTGGCGTCTTGTTTCGTATTTTTCGTCACAGTACGAGGTGCGTTAAAATTACAATTTCTCCTATTTCTTGCAGGACTTAGACCACATTGAAACTTTTTTTTCCTTTTAAATACACATGGAATCTTTGTGAATGAGTAACGAGATGGCAGCACTGTACAGTGGATGGAACCTCAGTGGTAGCGACGAGAGTTAGGACTACTTTGATACTTAAAATGACGACGTTTTCATTGCAAGAACAGCGTGTAATCAGTCGTTTTCATCCATTTTCGTGGCGTGACACCTATTGAAATTCATCGTCAGTTGAGTGAGGCATATTTTGATGGTACCATGGATGTGTCTAATGTACGTTCATGAGTGCGACAGTTCAATGAAGACAGAACAGCGTGTGACAACAAACCAAGACAGTTGAGTGAGGCATGTAGTGATGGTACCATGGATGTGTGTAATGTGCGTTCCTGGGTGCGACAGTTCAATGAAGGCAGAACATCGTGTGACACCAAAACAAGACAGTTGAGTGAGGCAAGTGATGATGGTACGATGGATGTGTCTAATGTATGTTCCTGGATGTGACAGTTCAATGAAAGCAGAACTTCGTGTGACAACAAACCAAGACAGTTGAGTGAGGCATGAGGTGATGGTACCATAGATGTGTCTAATGTACGCTCCTGGATGTGACAGTTCAAAGAATACAGAACATCGTGTGACAACAATCCAAGACAGTTAAGTGAGGCATGTGGTGATGGTAACATGGATGTGTCCAATGTACGTTCCTAGGTGCGACAGTTTAATGAAGACAGAACATCGTGTGACAACAAACCAAGATAGTTGAGTGAGGCATGTAGTGATGGTACCATGGATGTGTGTAATGTACGTTCCTGGGTGTGACAGTTCAATAAAGACAGAACATCGTGTGACAACAAACCAAGACAGTTAAGTGAGACATGTGGTGATGGTACCATGGATGTGTGTAATGTAAGTTCCTGGGTGTGACAGTTCAATGAAGACAGAACATCGTGTGACAATAAACCAAGACAGTTGAATGAGGCATGTACTGATGGTACAATTGCTGTGTCTAATGTACGTTCCTGGGTGTGACAGGTCAATGAAAACAGAACATCGTGTGACAACAAACAACAAAGACAGTTGTGGACATCGCCTCCAAAATTGGTATTTCCGTGGGGTATGAGCACACAATCCTGCATGAAGATCTGAAAATGCGGAAAGTGTCTTCCAGGTGGGTGCCACGTATGCTGATGGATGATCACAAGGCTACGCGTGTGGCAAATTATCAGGCGATGTTCACGCGTGATGACGGCATGAATGGAACTTTCTTTCAATTGATTGTGACAATGGGTGAGACGTGGATGGCCTTTTTCCAACCTGAAACGAAACGGCAGTCAAGTCAATGAAAGCACACAAACTCACCGCTACCCAAAAGTATTTCGGTTGAGCGCCAGTGCTGACAAAATGATAGTGGACATCTTCTGGGACAGCAGTGGTGTAACCCTTACACATTTTATTCCAAAGGGCCCTACGATGACAGCTGTATCCTACCAAATGTTTTGAAGTATAAACTCCTCGCAGCATTGCGTGAAAAACGGGCGTAAAAGTTGGGACGTGTGTTCTTTCATCAAGACAACGCACCAGCGCACCGGGCGAACGCGACACAGCAGTTTCTTCGTGACAACTTTGAAGTGATTGCTCATGCTCCTGGCTCCTAGCGACTTTCGACTGTTTTCCACGATGAGAGACACTCTTCGTGGTCGCAGATTCACTAGTCATGCCGCTATTGCCTCAGTGCTTTTCCAGTGGTCAAAGCAAACTCCTAAAGAAGTGTTCGCAGCGACCATGGAATCATGACGTCGACGTTGTGAAAAATGTGTAAGGCTAGAGGGAGATTACGTTGAGAAGTGACACTAGTTTCACATGTTTCTTGTGATTACTTTGTGAGAAAAATGGGCGTTATTATAACTTAAACGTATCTCGTATATTTTAGATCTTTTCATAGAAAACAATTGTGTACGTTGAATTTTTAAATAGCTTCTGAAGTTCGTGGAAGCTTTAAACACAACCCAAAATTCGATTAAGGGACGGACATTTATTAAACGGACGAAAATTTATAAATTAATTTCTCTTAGAACCATACAGAAGTTCTCCTGGAAGTTTGTGGTTTTGAATTTTTAATAGAATTTAAAACATTTCTAAGATTTATGTCGAAAACTGTGGGGATAATGCAGTGGGGAACAGTGCCTATCATTTATAGTGTTAGTGGCTTAGATAAACTATCGTCTTTTGTTTCAAATTGCGACAGGTGGTTGTTTTATCCTTTGCAGAGTGAATGGACAATATCGAAGCGATGATTATTTGAACTTTAATGTTCTACCTTGCCTGTGCTTGGTGTACCGTCATCATCCATAAATTGGTGTGCCATTTGTCAGGGAGTTGACACTGAACATAAGGTTCGCGGCGCCATTAAAGTCAAAACGTCAATACAAAAGTACAAACAAGATTAACGAGCGACGCTCGTCCTCGAATTAAAACAGACTTTTAATTAACATCAGCGAAGGTGATGTGAGTAATTGTGCGGTTGGCTCAGTGGCGGATTACAACTGTGCCCGAGTTAAACTGTTGTTTTAGCCAAAGGGCGGATAAATGATGCACCACTGTCAAGTGCGAGGTGTCCCAGGAATGAAGGTGTGATGAGGTGGCAGGAATCTAAGAGATATCGCGACAACAGAGGGCATGATTCCTATCAGATAGAAAGTATAATTTTCCTTTGGTAGATGGTACAACCTTCTCTCCTCTGCGATCTTCCATATCCTTTGGAACATTTATATCTATCGTTCTGTAGGATGACGATTTACAGAGAGGGAATTTCTTGCCATCGAACGTCGAAACTCTTCTAAAGGGTTAGAACCCTAAAATAGCTAACAAAGTTGAAAGTCAAAATGAATTAAAAGGAAGTTGAGGGAATGTGCTACAGATACTGGTGTATCCAGACTCAATAACGGTATCCCAGAAGCTAAACAATAGCGTGTGTTATGTAAGAGGAGTTAGTTCCTTTGATTTTCTGAACCTCTAGCCATAATCTTTGATAAAGTCTGTTTAGTTAACTGGTGTGCACGTCGACCGCTGCCTTTGACGCACGCTTATAATCGTTTTACACCACCGACCCTCCTTCTCCCAGACTTTTCTGTAAGGTTGCTACCTTTCTCGATACGTCATGGGTATCGTACGAGGTTTCGTCTAAATAAATTATCTTATGTCCATTACTGCGAAACTTCCTTAGTTTTCATTTATATATTTTCTTATATATATCGCCAAGTTACAATTCTACTGGATTCCATAATAACCCTTATCTTATTCAAAGTGCGGTATTTGAAACCCAGCTCCTTTAGGAGACCGCGCAAAGTGCAGTGGTCATAAGGAAAATCACAAATTTCTTGCAAATGTGCAACCAATTCGTCTAAGGTGGGCGCTCTGCCTTTTGTATAGAATCTATAAATTTCTCGACGAATTAAATCGCATGTGAAATTATCTACTTTAGAGAAACGTTTCCTTTTGTTTTCACACATGATCGGCGTCTTTGGTATTCCTTTCATCACAATATTTCTTACTGTATTTCTGTGAATACCCAGAATTAATCATCAGGTTCATTGCATGACCTCTTACCAAGTTTATTTGTCATCAAATATTTATATGTGTTCAAAACAGGCGCTTGAATTTGCTTAGAAACAGTTCCCGTTATAACTTTGTTTTTTGAGGCTTTTCCAGTAATATAACTCGGCCCAGTTATTCACACTATTGTCATCACTTTGATTATGTTTACTTTACTGAAAGTTATCTACTACATCATTTGCGTTTCCCTCCCACGGTCTCCACATCGTGACACACAACGAATTTCTGCACGTAATGTAACAGATCAACTGGAAGTTGGAACTTTGACAACTGAGACTCCACGTGGAGTATACATGCGACTGTCACTTCCAGAAATTCAGGGTTGCTATTGGTCCTCAACGACAGTGTTCCATTTCAGTGGAGATAGATTTGTGACGGTCATTAGTGGGCGGGAGAGTAGTTTCCTTTGAGGGGCAAACTGCACTCCCGTTCACTAGACAGACTTTACCGAAATTAAGGGGTGCAACGAGTGTAAAATAGTAATGGATTTCAAAGGAATGTTGAATCTTTGTTACAACACGTGCAGGGGTAGGTAGTTGAGTCGTGTAACAAAAGACATGGGAGAAACAGAATTTTAAAGGGATAGCACTTGACTTCGTTTGAAAAGGATATTCTTCGGACACTTAATAATGGCATAACCGAGACTAATAATCACAATGGACAAAATAGTCACAAACGGGCGTTTTGTTGTGAATAAAGGGCTTCAAGAGGTGAACGTCACACGCTCGCAGTCCGCGGCTAGAAGCCGATTACGATGGTCCTCTGGTTCTGTCCTGTTCCAGGGCAGACGAGAAGCGATGAGAAAAGATACCTGTCGGTTCATACGTAACAATTAAGTGCTATCGAGTCCAATTACAGTAACTCTAAGCAGTGATATATCGGTAACCCTAGGTCGGCATCTTCGAGTTTGATGTGATGATAAAAAGAAGCAATCATTAAACCAGTTTGAAACGAGCATTCCAGTGTCATTAGAACTATCCTTACTCTCACATACATATCCACGCATACCCTGAGAGTAATTATCATTGCTCCACCCTGCGCTACACAACCTTACCGTTTCATCCTTCTCACCCAACACTAAAGTTGTATATTTCAGTCCATACCTTACAGCCATATTGTTGTGATTGGAACACTGTATTAACTGCGGCCACATACACATGTTTTGTACTAGACAAATGACTACGTAAAGATATCAAGCTGTTCTCATACCTCAGACCCTGCATGAATTGTTCTGGTTAAACCTGAGCACATTGGATTCACCAATTAGATAAGCAATTACAAATACACCGTGATAGGCATTGTTATGCCTATTGTAGTTGTACCATCTATGAAATAGCTTTCCTCAGTAGAATAATGGCCAAGAAATCGACTTAGATTAGAATCTATAAGTTCTTCACTGTCATAAAAGGAAAACCTCCAACGTTAAGTCATTTCGGACGATGAATGAAATGATGTACAAATGAGTACAGGGTACATAGAGCTTAGAGTTACCAGACATTTATCTTTCAGTATAAGAGAAAAACTCCAACGTTAAGTCATATCGGACGATGAATGAAATGATGTTCAAATGAGTACAAGGTACATAGAGCTTAGAGTTACCAGACATTCATCTTTCAGTATAAGAGAAAACCTCCAGCGTTAAGTCATAACGGACGATGGATGAAATGATGTTCAAATGAGTACAGGGTACATAGAGCTTAGAGTTACCAGACATTCATCTTTCAGGATAAGAGAAAACCTCCAACGTTAAGTCATATCGGACGATGATTGAAATGATATTCAAATAAGTACAGGATACATAGAGCTTAGAGTTACCACACATTCATCTTTCAGGATAAGAGAAAACCTCCAACGTTAAGTCATATCGGACGATGAATGAAATGATGTTCAAATAAGTACAGGGTACATAGAGCTTAGTTACCAGATATTCATCTTTCAGGATAAGAGAAAACCTCCAACGTTAAGTAATATCGGACGATGAATGAAATGATGTTCAAATAAGTACAGGGTACATAGAGCTTAGAGTTACCAGACATTCATCTTTCAGGATAAGAGAAAACCTCCAACGTTAAGTGATATCGGACGATGAATGAAATGATGTACAAATGAGTACAGGGTACATAGAGCTTAGAGTTACTAGACATTCATCTTTCAGGATAAGAGAAAACCTCCAGCATTAAGTCATATCGGACGATGAATGAAAAGATGTTCAAATAAGTACAGTGTACATAGAGCTTAGAGCTGTCAGACATTCATCTTTTAGGACAAGGGAGGACACTGGAAGAAGTATTATCACCCTGATTGAGGTTAGAACTCAGGATCTCAGGGCACGCTAGCACGAACGCTAAACCGTGTCTATAGCTGGTCTAAATCTGCATATTAATTGTTAGATGTATATAAAATTTGATATGAAGGAGGTGAAGGAGTTGACAGATATTGAACATCCTTTGGTCTATCTCGGCTTGGCCATACATCCTTCATAATATACGTGTTGTATGTAAATTATAACTCTTTGACCAATTAGGACAACACTTAAGTACTAAAATTACAAATAACACAGTACTTACCACTCTATCCTTATTGTCAACTCCAAGTTCTAATGCAATGTTGGGCAATACAGTTCGTGGTATACTTAACATTTACAGGAGTTTTAAAACCTACTGTCATATCACTGTGAAGGAGGTCCCGTGAGTACAATTAAACGGTATATCATGCGCAATAGGGAGTGGCAGGCTGATAACTACGTAAGTACACTCAGTTGGTCCGTTTATCCACAAAGCCGAACTGTACACTGTATCTTTGTTACTTGACAAGCAGGCTGTTTCTTGTTAGCACAGATTGATGTCCATGAAATGAAAGATAAACTTGGACTCATCAGGCAAAATGATAGATTCTCCATCTTCTTCTTTCCAGTTTCTTCCTCCTATTTCATCTTCCTTGTTGGAATTGGTTTGTTTTTGGAACGACAAGCTTTTAAGTCGATGATTAAATAACCTCTCAAGCTCAATGTCAACCCAGCGTCCTCTCCCACTCTCTATTGAGATCAATAAATGGTTTCTTAGACCCGACGTCTTCAGCATTTGTTTCAATATTTCCGCTTCCCTTTGCTTCCTGCGTCTGTTCTCAAATAAATGACGGAAGTTATTAGTTTTAAAAATCTGATGCCAACTTCAAAAGCTAACATATTTTAACCTGAGAATGGACCATCTATTAGTAATTTAGGCACAAAGGTTTTAATACAGCGTTATTTAGTTTTGGGTTGTTTCTACTTACATTAAATAAAGCATGCACTGTAATAAAGACGTGTGCAAATCACTGGAGTCGATGGTGACATTTTTAATATACACCATTTATTTCCTACTTATTTAAAAGGAATAATATTACAAAATATTTTTTCAACTCTTAGTATTTTGTATGCATTCCTTTAGGCTTTATTACCATTTTGATGCGTTTAGGCATGCTCTCTACAAGGGTGGAGCACTTTTCCTGTGCCAAATACTTATCAGGCCCTCAATAAGCTGAACATTTGTTGTTATGTTCAATTTTTTCATTCTCTGTTTAACAATACCCCACAGATTCTCTATTGGATTTAAATCAGGACTATTCGCCGGCCATTGTATTACTTTTACGTTGTTTTCCTTGAGGAACTGGGTTACAAATTTTGCTCTATGGCAGGGAGCACTGTCATGCATGAACACAAAATCACCATTTGGGAACCATTCTTTACTTCGCGGAAATAGTCTTGTTTCTAATACAATTTTATACTGTTTCTACTCCATAGATCTCACAACTATGTATAATCTTCCAGGTCCATGGACAGACATACATCTCCAGACCATTTTTGACGTTGGGTGCTTTACTCTTTGATCGACACACTGAGGGGAAAATGCTTCTTTATCTGTCCTTCTTACATATTGGCTGCTCTCTTCACATACTTCAAACATGGATTCATCGGAGAAAATTACCTGAAACAATAAAAACCTCTATTAATATTAAACAGTTTTAAAATTGCTCAAAGATAGTATAAAA
Source organism: Mantis religiosa (assembly GCA_030765055.1). Classification (NCBI taxonomy): domain Eukaryota; kingdom Metazoa; phylum Arthropoda; class Insecta; order Mantodea; family Mantidae; genus Mantis; species Mantis religiosa. The sequence goes on along the minus strand of CM060947.1, from coordinate 264,004,759 downwards.
AAACCAGCAATGAGAGAAACAAAGTTTAGGCTGTTTATTTCATTTCCATAAAATTTACATGTGCATATTTTAATTTTATGCTATATACAATTTTTAAAGTATTTACCTTTCCCCAAAATTACACTGGATGTTTTTGCATCTCTTTGGCGCATTCTAAACGGCTTTTTTGTCATTGTAGGTGTCAGTTTAGCCTTTTTACGAGGCCTGCGTACTGGTAAACCTACTTCACATAATTTTCTGCGAACTACTGAGGCTGATATTTCTGAGCCGTACAGGTTTGGTTGATTACTGAGGACAATGCTGGTTGCCACGTGTACAAATTTTCTTTGAATCCTTGGTGATAGCTTTCTTTTCCTCCCGCATTTTCCATCCCTTTGTGAGGTCAACGTCTCACCGAAGGTTACAGCTTGATTAATGCGACTAACAGGTTTTTGTGAAATACACAATTTCTTAGCTATTTCACGTGGTGAATAAATAGTTTCCTTCAAAAGACTCCCTGTTACAGCTACCTTCCTTAGGGATAAGTCATAAGTTTTACCCATAACCTCACTTTTGAATCAATGTGAATGCTAAGGATAAGATACAAGATGTTACCTGGCTTGAGATCAATTAATAATAAATACTGAGGATATATTAGCCATAAAACACAATAAAGGAAAATATTAACAATCTTCAGTTACTACATTCACCAAATAAATGTAATATCACCAAACAGTTGGATAAACAGACATGAAGAAAATGGCTGCTCCTAATTCATAACTACCACCATATTACTATAAGTAAACGAAAAATCCTCCAGCTATAATTAAGAGAGAAACTTCACTGAATATGCTTCATATTTTATAGCAAAGAAAAGAATTACGACAAATTGAGATACGTTACGGTGGTAAATAACTATGATTTTGAATGTTAAACTGAAGCAAAGGAAAAAAAAACCATGAATGAGTAATAATTTGCATACGTCTGTATTGTCAATACTTGACTAACAGAGAACCTACCAGGAAGTAGAACGTGAAGTTTAACTGTCAGTAGAGTGTTGTCTCGGCGACGTGCAAAAGAGGTTCGGTGCAGAGAGATAGGTGCGGCTTGTGTACAAAAAGAGCCTGCAGATAAAGATAGCCGGATACAAAAGGCTGGCCGTCACAGATAAGGTTCCTCGTCTAGAAGGTTCAAGTTTCGTCTGGTGACAGAACATTCGCTCTCTTGTTGATTCCAGAAATTTCTAGAATTATCAACGATGTATATAAGGAAGTGATGACTCGCCAACAGTCAGTCGTAAACAGGACAAAACATATGTAAAATGTTATAAAGAGAGCTCATGTTGTAAACAGATGTTGGAACAAGAGTGTTGTAAACAGTGGCAGTTGAGTAAGCTCTTTGTTGTGGTAATCGACCTTGGGAGATTGTGATTGTGTATGGAACATAATTCTGTTACGTCAGGATTGAACAGTGTATTTCTAAGGAAGTAAAGAAAATTTTGAATTTCTGCAACTTGGACTTTTAATTCTACGAACCCACGAAGTCACAATTGGTGTCAGGAGTGGATTAATGACAACATCTCCGAGAAGAAGGAAGAAATGAAGGCCGAATTAACAACGAAGACGGAAGCTGCAAATAGCAACTTGGCCGCGACGATGACCGCGAAGATGACCGACACCAGGAAGAGTCGCCGGAAGAACGAGTAGCGTCTGCCGTGGCGAGGAGCACGCCAGCGCCATCACCACCATCCCCCCGAGAGACCCTGCGCGCTTCCAGCCGGCGTATGGATGACAGCCTCATCGCGGACGGTTGGGTGAGAGGGAAGCCGTGCCGCGTGCTCGTACACACCGGGGCACCCGCGTCCACCATCAGACCTGACGTGGCCAAGGGTTTGCCGTCGAGAAAACCAAGCCGACCATATCAGCTAGTGACGGCATTGGGTGACACCTTGCCTGTGGAGAAGGAGACCCTGCTGACGTTGACCTAGGGACGGAGAGCCGTGCGTCTGTGGGTGTTCGTCGCGAAGGTGGCTGAGGAGGTGATGGTATACTGATCCCCCTCTAGTCTAAAGGCTTCTTAGTGTGTCGGTGAAGCCAAAATTGTGAAATCGGTGAAAAAGTTCAAAGAAGCGTCCATGGACTCTGTTATCTGACATTCATCACTGTTGGATAATCCCTCGACACGCTACTACACAGCACCACTTGTCACGACGAACCTAGTTAATTTTCAGGTAGCCAATTCATCAACAAAGGTCTACAACTTAACGTTGCAGGTTTTATCCTGAAAGATGAATGTCTGATAACTCTAAAATCTGTGTACTCTGTACTCATTTGAACATCATTTCATTCATCGTCCGATATGACTTAGCGTTGGAGGTTTTCCCTTATCCTGAAAGATGAATGTCTGGTAACTCTAAGCTCTATGTACCCTGTATTCATTTGAACATCATTTCATTCATCGTCCGATATGACTTAACGTTGGAGGCTTTCTCTTATCCTGAAAGATGAATGTCTGGTAACTCTAAGCTCTATGTGCCCTGTACTCATTTGAACATCATTTCTTTCATCGTGCGATATGACTTAACGTTGGAGGTTTTCTCTTATCCTGAAATATGAATGTCTGGTAATCCTAAGCTCTATGTACCCTGTACTTATTTGAACATCAGTTCATTCATCGTCCGATATGACTTAACGTTGGAGGTTTTCTCTTATCCTGAAAGATGAATGTCTGGTAACTCTAAGCTCTATGTACCCTGAACTCATTTGAACATCATTTCATTCATCGTCCGATATGACTTAACGTTGAAGGTTTTCTCTTATCCTGAAAGATGAATATCTGGTAACTCTAAGCTCTATGTCCCCTATACACATTTGATCATCATTTCATTCATCGTCCGATATGACTTAACGTTGGAGGTTTTGTCTTATCCTAAAAGATGAATGTCTGGTAACTCTAAGCTCTATGTACCCTGTACTCATTTGAACATCAGTTTATTCATCGTCCGATATGACTTAACGTTGGAGGTTTTCTCTTGTCATGAAAGATGAACGTCTGGTACTTCTAAGCTCTATGTACCCTGTACTCATTTGAACATCATTTCATTCATCGTCCGATATAACTTAACGTTGGAGGTTTACTCTTATCCTGAAAGATGAATGTCTGTTAACTCTAAGCTCTATGTACCCTATACTCATTTGAACAACTTTTTATTCATCGTCTGATATGACGTAACATTGGAGGACATATATTTAGAAAAGAAGAAAGAGAAGAAAAAACAAAGAAAACCGTTGATAGGGAGATTATGTAAGTGAATAACGTTAGGCTGTCTTTCACAACACAACGTTGACACGTGCAGTGACAGGAGAGTACAGCTGTGGTAAGGCCGTGCAGATCTGTGTAGCTCGGGTCAATATTCTAATCCAAAATATTCATGTGGAAAAATACTCGTAAAGTGCTCTAAACAATAGTAGTGGTACTATTTAAATTGATTACTGTTTAAGTAGTATTAATTTCAAATATTTGAGAAGTTCCATTCATTCTGGATTATTTTTATATATCTCATAAGGTTTGAAGAATAGATCTTGTTAAAACATATGAATTAATAGTTATTTCTGGTTTTAATGAATTCTCGAGTGGAAGGTTTGATAATTTCCGCGAGTGTATAAATAAGTCGTGTACCATACAATGTTTTATTTAACACCTACCCTAATCATTAAAAATACCTACTACTTTTTATTTAAAATATAATAAAATAGTAAAATTATTTGTAATGTTATTTTCTGGAATATAGAGCTATTTAGACCAAGGCCGGCTGCTAAAATGAGACAATCGATGTTGGCTAGTCGTTTCTAGGTTAATTTGATTTTCATTTCAGAAAGCTACATTGACGAATGTATTGTCAGTAGAATGTGAACATATAGGAAAATATTGGTTAATTACTGAATGAATACAAGTTGTAGCTGTACATTTCGTTACTAAATCTTAAAACTAGAATAAATATTATTCATTCCTCTGTCTACAGTTGATAGTGTAGTACGCAAAAATCATGTCAGTGGTTCTGTATGATTCAGTTACCTCAGCAGAAGATGTTCTGGATAAAACTGAAGAGCACGGTGGTTTCTCGGATAAAGTGTGCCTTCTTGTTGAAGGAACTTTCCATTCGAAGGCTCCACGATTTCTTGCTATATTTTCTACAGAAGTAGTTCCTTGCTATGGTTTCCATGTGTATACGAAGCACTACCAGTTGTTTATCCCGTCTATACGACGGAGTTGCCAAGGTTAAGTTTACGTTGAAAACTTAGTTTTCCTTCCTTTGCAGACTTTGCTAAGAAGGAGCGTTGGACGTAGTTTTAGTGAGGAGCTGCAATTCCTTATGGAAGTAGCCTAGGTAGAAAAAGTAAACACTGAATTGAGTACAAAAGTTTCTGAACACGCACTTGAATTGCATGGCTGTCCTTGAACATACCTTTACTAGCTGGAACTGAAAAATCTCAAAAGTGACTTGTCATTTGTTGTTTTTATGGCGGTACTGATCTCACCTAAAGAATGACCATAATTTTTACAGTCATAATTTTTCGCACTAAAATTCAATCTTATTATATCCCGTTAACTTAATGTGAAACACACACGCCGTAGCGGTTTCATTGTTGGTACTCCTGGTTCCCGCCTGTGAGAACTAGGCAAGTTCAGACATGTTCAGTATTGCCTAACACTGCAATGGAGGTAACACGCGACGAACAATATGCGGCTTTCAAATTCTGCTTTCTTCTCAACAAATCTTCAGTTGAGGCCTATACAATGTTACAGGAGGCCTATGGAGAGTCTGTTCTTCCCTACAGCACAACTCGAAGGTGATTTAAAATGTTTAAAGAGGGGAGACAATCAATTTCAAAGGAAGGTGGACCCAGTGCTCCAGTTACTGCTCTTACGGAAGAAAACCTCAACACTGCTGCTGCCATTGTGAGAGAGAATCGACGAATTACCTTAAGATCACTTTCTGAAATACTGAACATTTCATTGGGTGTTGATTCCCGAAAAAAGGACATTCGTATGCAGGTCTGCATGCAGTTAAAGTTGATGTTAGAGGAAGATCCGGAGTTTATTTCAAACGTAATCACTGCTGATGAAACTTGACTATAGCATTTTGATCTGAGAGCAAACAGTAAAGCTCAGTGTGGAAATCACCTTCATCATCAACCCCCAAAATATCAAAAGTGGTTGCTACTGCTGGGAAAGTTATGGTCATCTCATTCTTTGATATTCATGGAATGGTTTATCAGTGTGACTTTGTGGGTTCGTGAAATAAAAAGTCCAATTACACCACTCAAAAATGTTCTTTATTTCCACCGACTTACAGTTAAACTCTTGCCAATTACACAGAATTACGTGCTGCAACAATTACAATTTACCAGTTCGTCCGTTACAACTTCACTTGTATTCGCGATTACATAAACCCCGATACACATACACAGTTCGTACAGTCTTCCGTTGCACAACCCTTTCGTTCATTAACACGTCACTGACTAACACTGCCTTCTTACACCAAGAACTGTCCTCACTCACACACTAACCAACTGACTGACTGACCAAACCAACAACTGACTAACTAACTCCGTCTGTCTGTAACCCTCTTTATATCGGAATATCCCGCCTTCTGGTGTTTACAGGATTGTTCTAGTAACAGAAAGATCGAGAAACAGGTGTAGAGAAAACAGGCGACACAGTCATGTTTTTTTCCTGACCACAGCCTGTCACCACTACAAGACGAACGAGGAGGAGGTGTGGCTAACCGAACCTCCCCTGCCTTGCGCTGCCAGCTGCTTTCACAGGGTGTTCCAGCGCTCCCGTTACACTGCTCCCTCCTCAAAGCTGTTCGCCTCGAACAGCCCCATCGTAGCGTGCGAGGCGGTCCAGGTGTACCACCAGCATCTGCCCGGAGTCTGAGCCAGAAGTAGCGCTGCCGTAGTTTGTGAATCATTCGGTTCGCTCCCAGGTGTCCTCCTGAAGTACCGGCGTGCACTTCCTCCAAGACTTCCGGGACCTTGCTCCGGGGAAGTACCAACTGTCCTCTCTGCGCCTTCCCATCGGGTGACTCCCATACCCGGAACAGCACGCCCTCTCTGGTCTTCAACGAGTCCCATTGGGCCCAGTACGACTTGTAGGTGGCGCTCCTCGGTGCGATGTCCTCCCAGGTTGGTCTCGTCCCTGCGTCCACTTCCCTCAAGAGTGGCCCCAAGTCTGCGTCCGCCAGCTGCTCCCACCTCAGGCCTGCGCTATCCCAGCCTTCAGCAGGCACTGCCACAACTACTCGGACTGCTGCGGCACGCTCCTCCTCTTCCACTCTTGTGCGCTCGTGGCCGTCCTGGATCTGCGATAGGACACCTCCAATGCAATGGTCGCTGGCGTCGGTGTCCACAATGAAGGCGCCACCCGGTTGTGGGAAACCCAAAATTGAAGCACTGCACAGGGTCTCCTTCGGGTGCTGGAAAGCGTCTTCGGCGTCCTCCGTCCACACATAAGGCCGGTTTTCCTCCGTCAGGCGGGTGAGGGTTTTTGCGATGTTGTCGGCCTTTTCCTCTAAATCATTAAGGCGGTCGTCTACTTGACCCTTCCGTTTGCCCAGGTTCGCGACGTCATCCCTCACGCCGGCCAAACGTTCCTCAAACTTTGCGGCGAGAGCCTCGTTCGCCGCCTTCATTTCCGTGGCCAGACTGCCGTTCGCTGCTCTCATTTCTGTGGTTAACTCGGCCTTCATTTCTTCCATCTCCGCGGTGATGTTGTCGTTGGCCGTCTTCATTTGTTTCAACTCAGCGATGAGGTTGTTGTTTGCCGCTTCTATTTTTGCAGCGAGGTTTTCATTTGCCGTCTTCATTTCCGAGATTAGTTCGGCCTTCATTTCTTCCATCTTCCCGGCGATGTTGTCGTTGGCCGTCTTCATTTCTTTCAGTTCCGCTTTCATTTCCATCATCGTCTCCAAAATTTTCTCCAATGCCGCGTCCATGGTTGTAATGCTCGGTGATGTTATCTTCCCGCTTCCTGACACCAGTGTGACTTTGTGGGTTCGTGAAATAAAAAGTCCAATTACACCACTCAAAAATGTTCTTTATTTCCACCGACTTACAGTTAAACTCTTGCCAATTACACAGAATTACGTGCTGCAACAATTACAATTTACCAGTTCGTCCGTTACAACTTCACTTGTATTCGCGATTACATAAACCCCGATACACATACACAGTTCGTACAGTCTTCCGTTGCACAACCCTTTCGTTCATTAACACGTCACTGACTAACACTGCCTTCTTACACCAAGAACTGTCCTCACTCACACACTAACCAACTGACTGACTGACCAAACCAACAACTGACTAACTAACTCCGTCTGTCTGTAACCCTCTTTATATCGGAATATCCCGCCTTCTGGTGTTTACAGGATTGTTCTAGTAACAGAAAGATCGAGAGACAGGTGTAGAGAAAACAGGCGACACAGTCATGTTTTTTTCCTGACCACAGCCTGTCACCACTACAAGACGAACGAGGAGGAGGTGTGGCTAACCGAACCTCCCCTGCCTTGCGCTGCCAGCTGCTTTCACAGGGTGTTCCAGCGCTCCCGTTACAACATTGTACCTGCACACACATCAGTAACTGGACAATACTACAGGGATGTCCAGAAAACATTGTAGGCGCAAAAGACCACATTTCCGTGAAGCAGGCTGCATATTTCACCACGATAATGCGCGTCCGCATATTGCCAAAGTTGTTGATGAATATGTTGCAAAAATCAACGTGAAGTGCATCCCTCACCCTCCCTATCGTCCAGATTTAACCCTATGTGACCTTTTTCTATTCTCTAACTTGAAGAAACGCCTTCGTGGTAGGCATTATCTATCATCAGAAGCAGTGGTGAAGGCTCCGGAGGCGATTTTGAAGGATCTCTCAAAATATGGTTTCCAGCATGTCTTTGAAGACTGGCAGAAACGCTTGGACAAGTGCATCGCATTCAGGGGAAACTATTTTGAGAAGTACCATTAAAATTAAAAGGATGGGTAAGGGTACCTTGTAAAAAAAGACATTAATTATGAGACAGTATCTATAAAAATATACCTCATAAACTAGATTTTTCTGTAGTTTATTCGTTTTTGATATGTTTGATGACCATTATCTGGTTTCTGGTGTAACGAATCTAAAATTTAGGAGACAGCGAGCTGGATTTTGAAGACGTTATTTTCTCGTCTGTGCAAGGAAATATTTGAGCTGCAGATACTGTATTGTGGAACATCACATGCTGGTTATTAAGTAACTGTCTCTGAAAGACGTCATCAAGACAGCTCGAGTTGTTTCAGTTGAATGAGCATATCAGGCAGAGATTTCACCTCAGTCGCAGACAGCGGGATTACAGAGAATGTGCTAACTCTCAAAGGGTGTATCCCCGCATCACTAATTTGCTTCTTGCTTCAAAGATAATTCTGTCACGCGCTTGGTATTTTAGTGGCCACGTCTTTGTGCAAGTAAGCAACGAGAATGCTTCACAAGTTCGCGATCCAGACTTGTTCGTGGCGCTGTAATGATCGACGGAATTAAAATAGTTTTACTCTCTCCGTTACCTACTGTTTTATAACAGGATTTTACCGAAAATTCATGAAATCCAGCTCCATCAATAAATGAAATAGAAATATCTGCAAATAGCATAAACAAAAATGACGTTTCTATTTAAATACAGCACCTTCCAAGGTTCCGAGGCTTTGTGATATGATTTCCAGAAACTCTCACACTCCAAACAAGTTATTATATGAAAAATGTTTTGATAACCTAGGTTCTCTCGCAAATGCGATAATGATTAAGATTAACATGTATTTAAGGTTTTTCATAAGCAATGAAATATACAGGGTGTTAAAGAAGTACGAAGCGTGTCAGTAAAATAAGGTCTCTAATTTTATTGAATATAGAAAACAGGTTTTACTGTCAAATAATGTAACATTGATGAAAAGGCGAAACTTACAGCTATTTTTCAACGTAATCACCATTGCGATCGATGTACTTTGCATGCGTTGTGGCTTTTTTTTAATTTACGTCCTCCAACATTAAGTCATATCCGACGATGAATGGAATGGGTAAAATAATGCTCCAATGAGCCCGGGGTCCATAGAGCTTAGAGTTACCCGACATTCGTCTTTCAGGATAAGGGAAAACCCCGGGTAATGCCTTATCTAGATAACTCACCCTGACCGAGCTTCGAACTCGGGACCTTTTGAGCGTGAGGCAGACATGCTACCACCACGCTACCGAGGCGGGCTTGCGTTGTGGCAGTTTTTGTATACCCTTGTCATAGCACTCTACCGCCAAGTTGCGCAGGTAGCGCTCAACCTCGTTTTTCAAATCATCGTCAGTCTGGAATTGTATTCCACCCAGGTGTGAGTTCAACTCAGGAAACAGATGATAATCACTAGGTGCTAAGTCTGGACTGCCCCATCCGAACTAGGCCAGGAGATCCGCCGTTGCATGTGCAGTATGGGGACGAGCGTTGTCGTGATGTAAAATCACTCCCTTCGTCAGTATTCCCCTCCTTTGATTTTGAGTGGCATGACGCAACTTTTTTAAAGTCTCACAGTAGCTAGCGGCGTCTATTGTTGTACCGGTAGGCATAAACTCGTACAACAATACACCTTTTCTGTCGCAGAACACACTGGCCACTTAGAGACTAGCAAGCCCTCCCATCTGGTCCTGTGGACTCAAGACGGGATGAAGTGGATACGGCACATACGCGCGCTAACCCCAAAGGGGAAGGCTACAGATTAACCTCGAAGGGACCACCTGGTGATCTAGCAAACTTTCTATTAGCTATCCTGGCTAGTACGCGGGAATATATGGCTTCCCTCAACCCCGTCCGGAGACATACCTGGCTAGCTATCCTGGCTAGTACGCGGGAATATATGGCTTCCCTCAACCCCGTCCGGAGACATACCTGATCTCCCACGGGTATCGGTAACCACCACCCCCTCGAGTCCAACCCAATCCGAACAACTCCCAATCAGGAAGGGCCTCGGCAGTTCGGCCTGAGGTTCCTCTAGTAACGTCAGAGGTACCACGAGTGCTAGGGGTCTGCAGCGCCCGCACGACAGCTGAAGAAGACGGATCACCTCTCCCCCTACGGGGTTACAGGAAATACAGTGATTTTTAATTAATTGGAGCCAACAGAAAAATTCAATGCCACGGCCAGGATTTGAACCACGGATCTCCTGGTTTCCGTCCAGTCGCTCTTAACCCTAGAGCTACCATGGCCAACATGCCGTCCTGACATTAAATTCTCCAATTGACTCATTATATTCTCCCGGTAGAGCATTTAGTGTTCTCCTATTCGAGATAAACATTTGTGGCGACTTACTATTGTAAGTACTTAATTACCAGTATTTTATCGCTGAATATTTTTAATGTAAATTTATATTGAGGAATTAATCCTTTAAATAATTAATCCATATATCGGAGTAATGTATTTAATGTAAATTTACATTAGGAAATACAGTGTTAAATATCAGAAGTAATTTCACACTATAAACAATAACATCTTAATCAGCATTCAACTCGATACAGACCTCGTTGTGAGAGAGCTGACTGGTGTAGGAATGCAAGTGTCCTTTAGTAATTGTTAAATAAAATACAGCTTAATTTAACATAGTAAGTTAATAGTGTGTATAATTTCACCTGTCTTCTCTCTAATCTGTATATAGTATACAGAACACATCTATGTGGTATGTGAAGCAGAAAGATGAAACAAGTGACTATTACGTTTATAAGAATCGAAACATTTGCCTACTTTTCTCTCTCAGAAATTAGCTCACACAGAGCACTGATCAGAAGACTACTTACAGTACTGTACTTAAAGGAGGGATTTATCGTACGTATGTAAATAAAGGAAAACGCTTAACCAATCAACAGCTTAACCGTTTTGTATCTGTCTCTCTTCCTAGCCACATGTCTACATCAGGTTCAAACTAGGTTGAGACAGATTATACGTATTGTGACCTTGTGGGTTCGTGAACACTTCTCGACTTCGGGATGGATGTTACTTTGGCCGCCTCCATCCTTAATGCCGCTGTCAGCGCCTCGTGGATGGTTTTATATTCGCCGAGCATTAGGCGCTGACGAATCTCCTTGTCCCGTACCCCGTCGACAAAGTTGTAGGCGGCTTTCCGGGATACGAACTCCAGTGGCAGGTCAACTAAGGCCTTGCTAGCCAGCTGCTCGATCGCTATGACAAACTCCTGCAGCGTCTCCCCCGGCTGCTGCGACCTTGCCTTTAGCTGGCTGCGGTATGCTGCGGCTAAGCGGTGGTTCCCGAAGCGATTCTCCAGGGCCTCCCAGATGTCCTTGGGCGCCGCCGACGTCTGCACCGCGTTTAGGACTTCCGCGGCCCGTCCCTGGAGGCTGGCTATTAACTGTGTGGCCTCCTCCTCCGGTGACCACCTGTTGTGCTTGACCACTGTGTCGAACTGGCGGCGGAAGACCTCAAATGTTGACGCGCCGTCATATTTCGGAGGTTTGACGCGCGCCGATGTTGTGTCGCGTCCCGGTGCGTCGGCCTTCAAATCCTTCAACCTCCTGCCGACGACGTCCTCCACCATGGCGTTCAGGGACTTGACGCTGCTGTCGGCCTTCCCTTCCAGGTCGTTAACGCGGCTCGCCAGGTCCTCGTCCACTTGGCCCATCCGCTTGCCCAGCTCCGTCACGTCATCCCTCACGCCGGCCAACTGTTCTTCAAATTTGGCGGCGAGAGCCTCGTTCGCCACCTTCATTTCCGTCGTCAGTTCGGCCATCTTTGCGGTGTTTGTCGTGGCCAAGTTGTTGTTTGCCGTTTCCGTCTTCGCAGCGAGGTTTTCATTTGCCGTCTTCATTTCCTTCAACTCGGCGGTAAGGTTGTTATTTGTAGTCTCCAGCTTCGCGGCCAGGCTGTTATTTGCCGCTTCCGTTTTTGTTGTTAACTCGTTCATCTTCGCCAAAAGCATTTCCAATGCCGATTCCATGGCCGTAATATTCGGTGGTTATCGTCTCGCTTCCTGACACCAGTGTGACTTTGTGGGTTCGTGAAATAAAAAAGTCCAATTACACAAACTAAACAATGTTCTTTATTTTCACCGACTTACAGTTGAACACTTGCCAGTTACACAAAATTACGTAATGCACACAATTACAATTTAATTTACACCATTCAACCTTGCCAGTTCGTCTTTACCCGTCCGCTCAACTCAACTACACGTCCGCCCGGCTCACGGTCACTCACTCAACTAACTGTCGCCTCGCTTGTATCGATCGCCCCGAAGTCTCTCGATTCTTCCATTATGGAGGGGGAAATCATTCTGGAACCTTCGCGCACCTTCGCGCGGTAGGAGGAGGTGCCACCCCTTGCGTCCCCCCCCCCCCGCAGCCGCCAGTCCGCATTATCGATCGGCAACGCGTCTGCGTGACAGTATTTTCGCGAACCCATTATTTACGATACCTCGGCGTGGAACGATAAGGGATGGATAGTGTACCACGGAGATAAACTACTTGCCTAAGCAAATAAACATAGCGCGGAGATAAAAGGCATGCCAAAACAGTGATATCTTGATTGACAGAGAACGGTCTATTTCTTGTTTGTTACAGAATATTCCAGAATTATATCGTGATATCAGTAGTATATATAAGAGACGACACGCCAGCGGAGAGTTGAAAAAGACAGTCGTAAACAGGAATTTTAAAAAGAGTTGTTGTAAACAGTGGAAGCTGAGTAAGCTTTGTAGATTGTAATTGTGTATGTGACGTATTTCTGCTACTGTACGTGTATTTCTACGGCAATAAAGAACATTTGAAATTTCTGCAAATTGGACTTTTAATTCTACAAACCCACAAAGTGACAGCATACTCGGAAAGCAGTTTTAAAGACATTCTAATACAATAATTTCACTCACCTTGTATAAATACCAACTTAGCAGGATTTGATGCAAGTTGAATTTAAGGCAATTAAGTGCGTCCTGTTTAGCCACAGACTATGCATTGTATACCTTAATTTGTTTATACTATCGACGTCCGCCATCTCTGAAATAAGTTTTCTGTATTTTATTAACACTTTTTGTCAAGGAAATGTTTTGACTTGCTGTTTCCTGACGCGCCTTGAACGCATAACTTCAGATAATGAAATGAGCAAGAATCACGAATGACAGATAGATGTTATATCCACCTGGAGTAATCTGAGAGGCTTTATTAACAAAGATAAAGCCAGCATAAACACTTGAGCAGCGCGACTATACGTTCACACTCGTTTAGACGTTTCACAGTATATAACTTGTGTTAATGTAACAGCAACCTGCAGATCACGCTTAAGGGTATGTATGACTGAAATTTCATCAAAATCGTGAAAATAACGACTTTTTTATTTTAGTTCTATAAAATAATTTAGACATTCCCGAATGTGAAAATGCATAATTTGCCTCCGGACGCCATTTTTAAATGCTTATTTAAATGTCGGTGGCCTTTAAACTCTGCCCTCTTTTGCCTACATCCACATTCTTTCTCTGTTTTCCGTTCTTAAATTTTCAATTCAAGAAAAGAAAAATAAGGCTTTCAGACAAAATAGTTCCTGAAATGTTGCCAATATATCAGAGGCTGGCTTCTACAACATTACTAGAGAGGTGCAAAACAGGAAAAACACAGAATGCCAATGAATATTTGCATCATGTGATATGGAATAAGTGCCCAAAGGAAGTTTTCATATAAAAACAAAAATTGGATCTTGCTGTTATTAAAAGCATCAGTGAGTATAACATGGGTAGTCTTAAGTCATTGGAGCTGCAGCAAAATATCAGAGGTGAAAGTGTAGTAGACTCAGCAAGGAAAACTTCAGTGCAGCGAGATCAGACTCGTATCCTGCAAAGCAAGAAGCGAAGTTGTGCAGAAGAAAAGCAACATCTAAAGAAGAAAAAGGTGGAAAAAGCAGCAACAGAGGAGAGGAAAAAGAAATCTGAGGGTCCAACCTATCAGCCTGGTGGAATTTAATGTGAGTTATGCAATCAAATCTTTAATCGCTGTTTTCTCAATGTTCATATTTTCAGCATTTTTCTTCCTGTAAAATGCTCCTTGCGATGCAGTTTTCGTACTACATTCATGAAATTTCCTACACAGGTTCAGAATATCATGAGGAATGAAAATTGCTCTAGGTTTTATTGTGAAATGTATATAAGGATATATTTTTAATTTTCAAACACAAAACTTACAGTTTTTTAGACAAAAAAAGAATATTTGCAAATTAAAAATTTTTTGTGACCTAAACTAAAGGAGTCCCAGAAAAACCCAGAGCAATTTCAAAAAGTATATGTATTATGAACATAGGGTTAAAATATTAGTCCAAAATTCAAAATATTTTGTCGCAAGGGACTTTTTTAGTGACGTAACAAAAAACATACAAAATTTATCATAATTTCTAAACTGCTGGAGAAAAATGGTTTAAATTTAGGTTGTAACATGTTTACATTATATTACACCTATGGTGTAAATTTGAAAAAGCTAACATTATTAGTTCAGAATTTGAAAATTTCAGTCATACATACCCTTAAGATAACAAAAACACAATACGAAGTTAAGTGTATAATATTAGTTCCAGTATAAACAGTTTTGCCCTACTTTGTCCCAAAGTGTATACTGAACCGTTTCTCTGATAGTGAATTGATATGGAACGTCACTCTGTTGTTTTAAATGCGGGTAGGTATGGCTTAATGTTACGGAGTTACCTCGTTGTACTAATATGAGCTCATATCTCGCGGCTTCCGGCGGTAAAAAAGCACGACCTGAACGTGCACCAGGTTAACAAGATGGTATCTCCGCAATAGTCTTTGATATTCCGTAGCTATGCTTATAAAAACAAACCACTACACATTAGCTGTCCACTGTATCCCTTATCCTTTTATTAACTATACCGCTCGCAAAAGTTAAAGACAAATGAACGCTGCCAATGTTCAAGAGGAGCGCTGTTGTCAAGGTAGTACGTGCACCTACAGAGGTTCTGTATATACGAGGGCCGTTTTTTTTCAACCTCCGATAGGCTATAAACAAAACACAAGTTCATATAAAACAATAATTTTATTACCAAAAGAATAGTACACTTATGGTTACCTTTCGACATAATCACCGAAGAGATTGAGACATTTGTCATATCTTTGGACAAGCTTTTCAATTCCCTCTTCAAAGAAAGTTGCCGCCAGTGAATTCAAGTAGTCCTTCTGGAAACTCCGAAGACAAAGCAGTGATGGTGAATTTGCGGTTTTCTTTAACCATTCTGTCAACTCGTTGAACAAGGTCATCTGAAACGATAAATTTGCGTCCTTGACCCCCTTCATCATGCACATCATTACGACCATCTTTAAACTTTCGACACCATTCACGAACAACACCATCACTCATGAAGTTTTCGCCATAACGACTCATCCTCCGATGGATTTCTGCAGCACCATGGCCTTCAGCCTGTAGAAAACGAATTACACTTCGCAATTCGCACTTGGCGGGAGCATCAATAATGGCGGCCATGTTTACGTGGCTGTAGCACAATGCCGACTGACGACTGAATGTCAACAATGGCGGAGTGTGTAGTGCGAGAACTGCGCAGTCGCCGACAGCGCATACCCGCTTTCTGCTGCCCGCGTAGCGTCGGCATGGAGCGATCGGAGGTTGAAAAAAAAACAGCCCGAGTAAGAGCAATTTTACCCGTCATCAAAAGTTTTGGCTACTCTTCCCGTAATTAAATAACACTTAAAAACCCTAAAACATTAAGATCTTGCCTTGACACACGTCACAGCAGTGGAACAGCAATTACTGTTTCCAAACCACTAACTCGCTTTCCAACTTCATGCATCTTTCCCGGATTTTTAAACACTGCACATCGTTCGTATAGATAGGGCTGTTCAATAAAGAATGATCATAATTTTTTACAGTCATAACTTTTCGCAGTAAAAATCAATCTTATTATATTGTCACTTTGTGGGTTCGTGAAATTAAAAGTCCAATTCCACAAAATCAAAATGTTCTTTATTTCCACCGAATTACAGTTGAAACACTTGCCGATCACATAGAATTACTTAGCGCACACAATTACAATTCACCAGTTCGTCTGTCACAGGTCCATTCCACGCTCACAGTTACGTACAACTCCTCTAGTACACTTACACCGTCTTCCAGTCCGTCCACTCACTCGGCGCTCCTCACGACTGCTCACTAAGAACTGACTCTCCTCCAGCAGCAGCAGACCAGCAGAAGAGTAGAGTCGTCCAGGTTTACCTGGATGGAGTGTCTGCTGCCCAGCACCTACCCGCTTATTGCGTCTTTATCTGGGCAGTATAGAAGAGTCATTATTTGACTCAGGCGATTGTTTTTGGCAGTGGACTTATCTAGCCTTGTGCGCGCAGTTGCCCCCGGGGGGATGTGCCAGTGCTGGCTGCGCTCTTCCGCCTGCCTGGGAGGCATCTGAGCACAGTCCGCTTAACAGGCTAGAGGGAAAGGAACCGTGTTAATGTATTAAGTTTACCAAGCCCATTTCTGGGCTTAGGAGATTGGAGTCAGGGGAATGTGGCCCTGTTCAGTTCTAGTTACCCAAGGCATCTTTGGGTAACCGGTAGCTCGGTCGTCGGCGAGGAGCCCTGTGGTTGTAGCGGCCAAGGGTGTTCACCAGTATGTTTGAATGGGAGCCCAGCTTTTCGTAGATGTATGGGACCCCGGAGTAGGTATGCAGGATGTGGGACGGGAATCTACGCCCGGTATCGTAGATCATGCGCAGTGCCCTGTTCTGGCCGCGCTGGAGTCTGCGAATAGTGGTGGGAGCCGCTGATCCCCAGACTTCGCAGCCGTACAGAATCAGGGGCGGTATAATCGCCCGATACAGGCGTAGTTTGAGGTGCGTTGGCATGGTGGATTTTAGAATAGGGTATAACTGCGTTAGCGCTGAATGACCTTGTCCGGCTTTGACCCGGACATGAGGTGCGTAGGTGGGACCACGATCCAGGTGGACGCCAAGGTATTTGGCAGTGGGAACGCAAGGGATTTGCCTCTGCCTCAACCTCAGCGACCAATCCAGCCCGACGCGTCGCTTATATACGACCAGCTGGCCAATCGAGAAAGTTCCCGGTTAGATGAAATATCCTGGATGTTCCAGAACTCCGGGGGAGAGGAAAGGGACGGCACAGTGGCCTGCGATCCCTTCAGTTAGCGACACCAACAAATGGGTAGGCGTGGGCTCAATACTTCCCGTCTGGCCCTACCCTGCTGCTACCTGGCCGTGCCTTCCAATAATTAGGTGACAATATTCGGTTAGCTTAATGTGAAACAAACACGCCGTAGTAGTTTCATTGTTGCTACTCCTGGTTCCCGCCTGTGAGAACCAGGCAAGTTCAGACATGTTCAGTATCGCCTACCCCTACAATGGAAATAACACGCGAGCAACAATATGCGGCTTTGAAATTCTGCTTTCGTCTCAACAAATCTTCAGTTGAGGCCTATACAATGGCCTACGGAGAGTCTGTTCTTCCCTACAGTACACCTCAAAGGTGGTTTAAAATGTTTAAAGAGGGGAGGCAATCAATTTCAAAGGAAGGTGGATCCGGTGCTCCAGTTACTGCTCTTACGGAAGAAAACACATACACTGCTGCTGCCATTGTGAGAGAGGATCGACGAATTACCTTAAGATCACTTTCTGAAATACTGAACATTTCATTGGGTGTGACCCACACGTTGGTGACAGAAACATTACACATGAGACGTGTTTGTGCGCGATGTGTTCCAAGACTTGATTCCCGAACAAAAGAACATTTGCATGCAGTTAAAGTTGATGTTAGAGGAAGATCCGGAGTTTCTTTCAAACGTAATCAATGCTGATGAAACTTGGCTATATCATTTTGATTGTGAGAGCAAACAGCAAAGCTCAGTGGGAAAATCTCCATCACCATTACTCTATAGCTCAGAGTTTAACGTGAGGCTTCAAGGTTAGCGTTTCTCTTACAAAATGACCCAAGAAAGATTACACTTTATCATTAACGATCATCTGATATTAATGCGGGAGGTAATTTCAACCAAACCATATGAATATCCAACTGTATGGAAAGAAATAGTTGCAACTGGAAAAATTTTTCCCTCCGTTCGATAAAACAACACATGAATCACCTTCTCAAGCCGTACAATGCCCTACAATTTCTTATAGGTGTTCCCTTTAATGATACAGCATCTACATAATATTGTAATTTAATTCCGTCAAGCCATGTTAGGTTAGACAGATTTGTTAATAAGTGACCTTTATTTATGTATAATATATTGGCTATTGTTGATAAATGCAAAGAAGATACGCCAAAAACTACTTCCAAATCTGACGGCCTGTTGGGATATGCTAGAAGCCGTAGATATTGTGACTTTGTGGGTTCGTGAAATGAAAAGTCCAATTACACCACTCAAAAATGTTCTTTATTTCCACCGACTTACAGTTGAACACTTGCCAATTACACAGGATTACGTAATGCACACAATTACGATTCACCAGTTAGTCCGTTGCAGTTTCACTTGCACTCGTAATTACATACAATACTCCGATGCACGTACACAGTCTTCTCGTCGTACACTAGCACTGCACTCTTACACTGCTCGCCAAGAACTCGGACTCTCTCCTCTTGCACGACGTGTTGCTTATATAGGGTCAGCTTGCCGATCTGGAAGGTTCTCGATTAGATGAAATATCCGGTAAGTTCGAGAGCACAGGTGGAACAGAAAGAGACGGCGCAGTGATGTTTTTTTGTCCCAGCCATCCCTCCTTAACGCTATAAGACAAACGAGGGGGCGGGGCGAACGCCGACCGTCTCCTGCTTGCCCGCTCTATAGGGTGTTCCGACGTTCGGGTGACAATATATACCCAAACTTTCCACTCTTGACATAGTAAATGTACTGTCAGTACAACATAACCTAATATACGAGGGCTGTTCAATAAAGAATGATCACAACTCTTTTTGACAACGTACCTTTACCCATCCTCATAACTTTGATGGTCCTTCTCAAAATAGTCTCCCCTGAATACGATGCACTTGTCTCAGCGTTTCTTTCAGTCTTCAAAGACATGCTGGAAACCATTTTAGAGAGATCCTTCAAAATCGCCTCCGCAGCCTTCACCACTGCTTCTGATAATGGATAATGCCTCCCACAAAGGCGTTTCTTTAAGTTAGGTAATAGAAAAGAGTTACATGGGGCTAAATCCGGACTATAGGAAGGTTGAGGAATGCACTTCCGTTGATTTTTGAAACTTATTCAGCAACGACATTGGCAGTATGCGGCCGCGCATTATCGTGCTGCAGCATCAGCCTGCTTCACGGAAATGTGGTCTTTTGCGCCTGTTATGGGCTTGCAATGTTTTCAGGACATCCCTGTAGTATTGTCCAGTTACTGATGTGTGTGCAGGTACAACATGCTGATAAACCATTCCATGAATATCAAGGGATGAGATGACCATAACTTTCCCAGCAGAAGCAACCACTTTTGCTTTTTTGGAGGTTGGTGATGAAGGAGATTTCCACACTGAGCTTTGCTGTTTGCTCTCAGGATCAAAATGATGTAGCCAAGTTTCATCAGCAGTGATTACGTTTGAAAGAAACTCTGGATATTCCTCTAACATCAACTTTAACTGCATGCGAATGTCCTTTTGTTCGGGAATCACCAGTCTTGGAACCCATCGCGCACAAACACGTCTCATGTGTAATGTTTCTGTCATCAACTTCTGGGTGGTACCCAATGAAATGTTGAGTATTTCAGAAAGTGATCTTAAGGTAATTCATCGATCCTGTCTCACAGTGGCAGCAGCAGTGTTGATGTTTTCTTCCGTAAGAGCAGTAACTGGAGCATCGGGTCCACCTTTCTTTGAAATTGATTGTCTCCCCTCTTTAAACATTTTAAACCACCTTCGAGCTGTGCTGTAGGGAAGAACAGACTCTCCATGGGCCTCCTGTAACATTGTATAGGCCTCAACTGAAGATTTGTTGAGACGAAAGCAGAATTTCAAAGCCACATATTGTTCCTCGCGTGTTACATCTATTGCAGGTGTAGGCGATACTGAATTTGTTTGAAATTTTCTGTTTCTCACAGGCGGGAACCAGGAGTATTAACAATGAAACTACTACGGCGTGTTTGTTTCACATTAAGCTAACAATATGTAATTAGATTGATTTTAGTGAGAACAATTATGACCGTAAAAATTATGATAATTTTTTACTGAACATCCCTCGTTTATATACTTATATGAGCATTGAGGGAAGGAATTTTCTAGTTTTAACCAAGTCGTTAAGTTCTAAAAGGCCCACTTTTACTGTCAACTCTTGAAATTTTTTTAAAGAACCTTTTACAGGACAAACACCAAAGTAGGGGCTAACGTGACCATATTTTTATTCTTTATTGTGTCGAAGGTAACACCAAAGGGCAAACAAAGAACGTTTTAATACGCAATTTCAGAGAGACAGCCACGTTCAAAGCCTGCATCGTTCCTAAAATCCAATTGCACTGTTCCGTGTGTGAACTCATGAACCTCGGATCAAGGGTCGTGCACGCGTTTATCATACTGACCCTAGCATATTAATACGGCGTCGTTTCCCCGGAAAAGTCGAATTTCCTCTTCCCCCCTCACACTTCAATTTGCATTTTAGGCTAAAGTTTTCCATTATAAAATACAACGCGTTGGGGCTAATGCTTTGTACATAAAGTTGTGTGCAGTTTATACTCCCGCGATAAATCCTGAGGGTGCGTGCGTTAATCTCGCATAACTCAAACCTAAATTAAAAATACATGCCGTAAAATGCAGTTCACGTGCACGGCCGCTCTAACAGTACAACCAATTCCTTTACTTATTCCCAGCTCTGTACACGTTATTTATTATTCATATTAAAATCTCGTTCCTCCATGCAGCTCTCGTTCATCACGAGAATTGTGTAATATACATGGCAAATACAAGTTACCTTTTCAAAGAAAACGTATTGGATTCTGTACCACGAACATAGTAGGTATTGCATTTCACCTCAAGCTTGACATCCAACCAAGAAGACAGTTCTACAGTCCCTTATCCCGAAAGAAAGACCTTTTACACGAGTCCGTTGGAGAACTTAATGTCATATCGACACGTTGGCCATAGTAGTTCAATGGTTACAGCAGCTGGACGCAGACCAGAACATCCATGGTTCAAATCCCGGCTATGTCATTGAATTTTTCAGTCTGGCTCCACCTTTTCATAGTGCGTCCTACACAGCGCTAGAACGATAGAACAATTAATTTGCATTAATTGCACCTAATAGTAGTCCGAACTATAAAGCCCGGGCCTTAAAGTACTTACAGCATAGTAAGCCGTCATTAAGGTAGTTGTCTCATGTGTTTATGAGAAATCCTAATGGTTTACCGGGAAAAACACGAGTCAGTTGTACCTAATAGTGGTCCGAACTATAAAGCCCGGGCCTTAAAGTACTTACAGCATAGTAAGCCGTCATTAAGGTAGTTGTCTAATGTGTTTATGAGAACTCCTAGTGGTTTACCGGGAAAAACACGAGTCAGTTGTACCTAATAGTGGTCCGAACTATAAAGCCCGGGCCTTAAAGTACTTACAGCATAGTAAGCCGTCATTAAGGTAGTTGTCTCATGTGTTTATGAGAAATCCTAATGGTTTACCGGGAAAAACACGAGTCAGTTGTACCTAATAGTGGTCCGAACTATAAAGCTCGGACCTTAAAGTACTTACAGCATAGTTAGTCGTCGTTAAGGTAGTTGTCTAATGTGTTTATGAGAATTCCTAGTGGTTTACCGGGAAAAACATGAGTTAGTTGTACCTAATAGTGGTCCGAACTATAAAGGCCGGGCCTTAAAGTACTTACAGCATAGTAAGTCGTCATTAAGGTAGTTGTCTCATGTGTTTATGAGAACTCCTAGTGGTTTACCGGGAAAAACACGAGTCAGTTGTACCTAATAGTGGTCCGAACTATAAAGTCCGGGTCTTAAAGTACTTACAGCATAGTAAGTCTTCATTAAGGTAGTTGTCTCATGCGTTTATGAGAACTCCTAGTGGTTTACCGGGAGAAACACGAGTCAGTTGTACCTAATAGTGGTCCGAACTATAAAGCCCGGGCCTTAAAGTACTTACAGCATAGTAAGTCTTCATTAAGGTAGTTGTCTCATGTGTTTATGAGAACTCCTAGTGGTTTACCGGGAAAAACACGAGTCAGTTGTACCTAATAGTGGTCCGAACTATAAAGCCCGGGCCTTAAAGTACTTACAGCATAGTAAGTCTTCATTAAGGTAGTTGTCTCATGTGTTTATGAGAACTCCTAGTGGTTTACCGGGAAAAACACGAGTCAGTTGTACCTAATAGTGGTCCGAACTATAAAGCCCGGGCCTTAAAGTACTTACAGCATAGTAAGTCACCATTAAGGTAGTTGTCTCATGTGTTTATGAGAACTCCTAGTGGTTTACCGGGAGAAACACGAGTCAGCTGTACCTAATAGTGGTCCGAACTATAAAGCCCGGACCTTAAAGTACTTACACCATAGTAAGTCGTCGTTAAGGTAGTTGTCTAATGTGTTTATGAGAATTCCTAGTGGTTTACCGGGAGAAACACGAGTCAGCTGTACCTAATAGTGGTCCGAACTATAAAGCTCGGACCTTAAAGTACTTACAGCATAGTAAGTCGTCGTTAAGGTAGTTGTCTAATGTGTTTATGAGAATTCCTAGTGGTTTACCGGGAAAAACATGAGTTAGTTGTACCTAATAGTGGTCCGAACTATAAAGCTCGGACCTTAAAGTACTTACAGCATAGTAAGTCGTCGTTAAGGTAGTTGTCTCCTGTGTTTATGAGAACTCCTAGTGGTTTACCGGGAAAAACATGAGTTAGTTGTACCTAATAGTGGTCCGAACTATAAAGGCCGGGCCTTAAAGTACTTACAGCATAGTAAGTCGTCATTAAGGTAGTTGTCTCATGTGTTTATGAGAACTCCTAGTGGTTTACCGGGAAAAACACGAGTCAGTTGTACCTAATAGTGGTCCGAACTATAAAGTCCGTGCCTTAAAGTACTTACAGCATAGTAAGTCACCATTAAGGTAGTTGTCTCATGTGTTTATGAGAACTCCTAGTGGTTTACCGGGAAAAACATGAGTCAGTTGTACCTAATAGTGGTCCGAACTATAAAGCCCGGGCCTTAAAGTACTTACAGCATAGTAGGTCGCCATTAAGGTAGTTGTCTCATGTGTTTATGAGAACTCCTATTGGTTTACCGGGAGAAACACGAGTCAGCTGTACCTAATAGTAGCCCGAACTATAAAGCCCGGACCTTAAAGTACTTACGGCATAGTAAGTCGTCATTAAGGTAGTTGTCTCATGTGTTTATGAGAACTCCTAGTGGTTTACCTGGAAAAACACGAGTCAGTTGTACCTAATAGTGGTCCGAACTATAAAGCCCGGGCCTTAAAGTACTTACAGCATAGTAGGTCGCCATTAAGGTAGTTGTCTCATGTGTTTATGAGAACTCCTATTGGTTTACCGGGAGAAACACGAGTCAGCTGTACCTAATAGTAGCCCGAACTATAAAGCCCGGACCTTAAAGTACTTACAGCATAGTAAGTCGTCATTAAGGTAGTTGTCTCATGTGTTTATGAGAACTCCTAGTGGTTTACCGGGAAAAACACAAGTCAGTTGTACCTAATAGTGGTCCGAACTATAAAGCCCGGGCCTTAAAGTACTTACAGCATAGTAAGTCGTCATTAAGGCAGCTGTCTCATGTGTTTATGAGAACTCCTAGTGGTTTACCGGGAAAAACACAAGTCAGTTGTACCTAATAGTGGTCCGAACTGTAAAGCCCGGGCCTTAAAGTACTTACAGCATAGTAAGTCGTCATTAAGGCAGCTGTCTCATGTGTTTATGAGAACTCCTAGTGGTTTACCGGGAAAAACACAAGTCAGTTGTACCTAATAGTGGTCCGAACTATAAAGCCCGGGCCTTAAAGTACTTACAGCATAGTAAGTCGTCATTAAGGCAGCTGTCTCATGTGTTTATGAGAACTCCTAGTGGTTTACCGGGAAAACACGAGTCAGTTGTACCTAATAGTGGTCCGAACTATAAAGTCCGGGCCTTAAAGTACTTACAGCATAGTAAGTCGTCGTTAAGGTAGTTGTCTCATGAGTTCATGAGAACTCCTAGTGGTTTATTGGGAAAAACAACTCCAAAGACCTTGGTGTCCTTCCACCCAGGAGCGATGGATACTGCGGGGCTCTTTCCATAGAGCAATCCTGATTTCTTAAAAGGCACGCACGTTGACAACATCGTCAAGACAGGAAATCCGTTCCCTTCAGCTGCCGTTGTGCGGGCACTGCGGACCCTTAGCACTCGTGGTACCTCTGACGTTACCAGAGGAACCTCGGGCCGAACTACCGAGTCCCTCCCGTCGGGGAGCTTTTCGGATTGGTTTGGACTCGAGGGGGCAGTGTGTTCCCAACACCCAAGGGGAATTGGGTACCTCCGGCTAGGTTACGGCCGCCCGGACAGGGTTGAGGAATTCCTAATATGTCCCGGGTGCTAACCTGCAGAGATAGTAAAAGGTGTGCTAGATCACCAAGTGATCCCAGCGAGGGTTTCGGTAATCTTCCCTGCGGGGTTGACGCGCGTAAGTGGCGTATGCACTTCCATCTCATCATTACCACAGTGAAATTTTGAGCAGCTAAATTTAAACGTGGCCGTAAGTGCTTGGGAGGCGGTGAACGTTCGGGACGTACAATGACCACAACTGCCGACGAAAACTGGTGCTGGACGACCGCCGAATTAAAGCGAGAGAGATAGCAGAGCCTATGAACTTGTCAAAAGAATGTGTTTGTCACCTATTAAATCAACATTTAGATATGAGAAAGCTGTCCGTGCGTTTGGTGCCGCGTTTGATCACGTTAGACAAAAAAAGTGGTCGAATGAACATTTCCAACGCATTATTGGTGCAGTTTAGGCGCCGAAAACCTACTGTAGATGAAACTTGGATACACTATTATACACCCGAAACAAAAATACAGTCTAAACAGTGAACTGCAAAGGGGGAAGGGGCAAGAACTGTTTTTTTCGGCTGGGAAAGTTTTGGCGACTTTTTTCTTGATAGTCATGGAGTTATTTTAATCCATAATCTTCATAAGGGAAAAGCCATTACAGGAGCATATTACGCATAATTATATGACAAGCTATAGGCAGAACTTGCCGAAAAACGGCTAAATTTGCAGAAAAAGAAAATCCTGTTTCACCAAGACAACCTACCGTCTAACAACTCAGCGGTTGCTATGGCCAAAATCCAGGAATTAAGGCTTTAACTGCTTGAATCACCAAATCTAGCCACAATCCATTTCTTTTTGTTACCTCATCTGAAAATTGCGGTTGGAGTAGAGAGATTTTCGTCAACGAAGAGGCAATCACCTTCGTGAACAATTATTTTGCAGAGTAAAATGTCGAGTACTATTTGGACGTGTTACAGAGATGAGAGCATCGCTGGGAGAAGTGTGTACAGTTACAAGAAGACTTTGTTGAAAGACGCCGAGTACTATTTGGACGTGTTACAGAGATGGGAACATCGCTGGGAGAAGTGCGTAGAGTTACAAGGAGACTATGTTGAAAGACGTCGAGTACTATTTGGACGGGTTACAGAGATGGGAACATCGCTGGGAGAAGTGCGTAGAGTTACAAGGAGACTATGTTGAAAGACGCCGAGTACTATTTGGACGGGTTACAGAGATGGGAACATCGCTGGGAGAAGTGCGTAGAGTTACAAGGAGACTATGTTGAAAGACGCCGAGTACTATTTGGACGGGTTACAGAGATGGGAACATCGCTGGGAGAAGTGCGTAGAGTTACAAGGAGACTATGTTGAAAGACGTCGAGTACTATTTGGACGTGTTACAGAGATGGGAACATCGCTGGGAGAAGTGCGTAGAGTTACAAGGAGACTATGTTGAAAGACGCCGAGTACTATTTGGACGGGTTACAGAGATGGGAACATCGCTGGGAGAAGTGCGTAGAGTTACAAGGAGACTATGTTGAAAGACGTCGAGTACTATTTGGACGGGTTACAGAGATGGGAACATCGCTGGGAGAAGTGTGTAGAGTTACAAGGAGACTACGTAGAAAACGCCGAGTACTACTTCGACGAATTACAGAGATGGAAGCATCGCTGGGAGAAGTGTGTAGAGTTACAAGGAGACTATGTTGAAAAACGTCGAGTACTATTTGGACGTGTTACAGAGATGGGAACATCGCTGAGAGAAGTGTGTAGAGTTACAAGGAGACTATGTTGAAAAACGCCGAGTGCTATTTGGACGTGTTACAGAGATGGGAGCATCGCTGGGAGAAGTGTGTAGAGTTACAAGGAGACTATGTTGAAAAACGTCGAGTGCTATTTGGACGTGCTACAGAGATGGGAGCATCGCTGGGAGAAGTGTGTAGAGTTACAAGGAGACTATGTTGAAAAACGCCGAGTACTATTTGGGTGGGTTACAGAGATGGGAACATCGTTGGGAGAGGTGTGTAGAGTTACAAGGAGACTATGTTGAAAAACGCCGAGTACTATTTGGACGGTTACAGAGATGAGAACATCGCTGGGAGAAGTGTGTACAGTTACAAGAAGACTATGTTGAAAAACGCCGAGTGCTATTTGGACGTGTTACAGAGATAGGAGCTTTGTTGGGAGAAGTGTGTACAGTTACAAGGAGACTATGTTGAAAAACGTCGAGTACTATTTGGACGGGTTACAGAGATGGGAACACCGCTGGGAGAAGTGTGTAGAGTTACAAGGAGACTATGTTGAAAAACGCCGAGTACTATTTGGACGGTTACAGAGATGAGATCATCGCTGGGAGAAGTGTGTACAGTTACAAGAAGACTATGTTGAAAAACGTCGAGTACTATTTGGACGGGTTACAGAGATGGGAACATCGCTGGGAGAAGTGTGTAGAGTTACAAGGGGACTATGTTGAAAAACGTTGAGTACTCTTTGGACGGTTACAGAGATGAGAACATCGCTGGGAGAAGTGTGTAGAGTTACAAGGAGACTATGTTAAAAAACGCCGAGTACTCTTTGGACGGTTACAGATATGGTAACATCACTGGGAGAAGTGTGTAGAGTTACAAGGTGACTATGTTGAAAAATGAAAAATAAAATTCCGAAAATAGTCTTGTACCTTTGTCAGGTCGTTAACTTCACAGACCGTGCTTGTACTCTTAAATATTAGTTCATTTCCGTTTTCCGTTGTTTCCCGTGTGTTGTTGATATCACGTATCGAGTGAATATTTGCACCTCGCTGAGTTTACCTTGTAAGATGTTCCCATTACAATAACATTGCAAGGAACGAATGCAGATAAGGTATGTGTGTGTGTGCATGTCGCGTGTGATGGAGTTGTCAGGGTGAGTAATGTCGCCTGGCTACGCTTTGACAGATACAAACTGACACAGATATGCCACCCCTCCTCCCAGCACTAAGGGCATGTTTACCCTAAGGGATGTAATACCAGCACTACATGCCCTTTGAAGTGAACACTGCAAGGTATCCTGTGTTTCTCAAACTCTGTTTCATTTCCTCTCTTTGCTTCCGCAGATTGAGTTTGTCTTCTGTGTCACGATCACATCGCAGGTTGTCTACTCCTTCCTTCAATACTCCGACACGATACCTTCACATGACATTCTACGCGTGTTCTACTTTAAGCAGATATTACAAAATATTGGTAATCCAGTTATGCTTTGTATGCAGTAATTTAAGTGATAGTCATATGTTTTATATTCATGATTTTCTCTACTCTTGTACAAACACTTATTGCTCTATCTACTTCAAGATAAATATTATCTTATTGTAATTACAAGGGAATACAGTAGACTTTAAGTGATAGTCATATATTTTATATTCATGACTTTCTCTACTCTTGTACAAACACTTATTGCTCTATCTACTCCAAGATAAGCATTATCTTATTGTAGTTACAAGGGAATACAGTAGACTTTAAGTGATAGTCAAATGTTTTATATACATGACTTTCTCTACTCTTCTATAAACACTAATTGCTTTTTAAATGCCGTTTATCCGGTACACATCTGACTGAATACATCTTCTTTGTATTATGTGATTTTAAAAGATGTACACTGAATTTATTTTGTGGGGCCAAAGTAATGTTGCATTGTTTAAAGGCTTTACATCTCCGTTTTCTTTGAAATGCATCAATTTCCTTTATGACCTATTCAGCAATACTCCAGTGTATTCTGTAATGTGAATTATATAATTGCATGCTTTGATATATTCCATCTTGTTTAAAGGTATATTAATCGGCCTCTAAGTTAAAGTGCTGATAACAGCATGCTTGTGTTGTCTTGGGTTATAACCATCTGCTTTTATGAAATTCTCTGTGTGTGTTTCCTTTCCATATATGCCAAGTTCTAGTTTTGTATTTTTTCTGATTAGTTTCAAGTTCCTTAACTCTCCACTCCCAGTAACTGTTGTATATTGCCAAGATGGTTGTCTTCCGAAAGTTGGCTCTATGGTTGTTATCAAAACAATACTCTGCCAGTCCAGACTTCTCAGGTTACATTAAACATCTCTTGAGACCAGTGAAAGACAAACTGGACTTCCCAGTTCCGGGAGTGTACCGCATTCCCTGTGAATGTGGGACACCTTATATATGACAAAGCGGAAGGACCATCGCTACCAGAATAAACGAACATGAACGGAGCATTCGTTTTAAGTAACCTGAGAAGTCTGGACTGGCAGAGCATTGCTTTTTTTTGTTTTCTTTTTTTCAATTTACGTCCGCCCCAACGTTAAATTATATCGGACGGTGAATAAATTGAGTGAAATGATGCTCAAATAAATCCAGGGTCCATGGAGCTTAGAGCTACCCGAAATTCGTCTTAAAGGATAAGGGAAAACCCCGGAAAAAGCCTGATCTAGGCAACTCAGCCTGACAGAGATTCGAACTCGGGACCCCTTGTTTTGATAATCGCTATCAAAGCGAACTTTCGGGAGACAATCATCTTAGCAAAATGTAACAGTTACTGGGAGGGGAGAACTAAGGAGGCGTTGGCCATTTCCTCTGAAGTTAGCACGCCTAAACGTGATGCTGGATATCAGTTCAGCTCCTCTTGGAAACCGGCCTTAAAAAGGAAAATCCGTCGATTTAAGAAGCAAAGATAAATACAGCTTGATTATCAACTTAAGTAGTTACGTTTCTTTGAAACAGTTTACTCACGCCATCTCCTGACCTGGCATTTAATTTACTGAAAACAGTCTTTTGTTCAGTGATGCGAGAATAGATAGTGTTTTGCTTTTAGTTTATATCTGTGTTATAACCAGTGATACATTTGTGGTTATAGCATTTAATAAAATATCCTGATCATGGGAGGTATGCACGCATCCGAAACGTCGATTTATTATATTCTTTTCACCTGTCTTGTTTCCCGAGTAAATCTCGATTATATTCGTCGCCGCCCGCTTCGGTAGCGTGATGGTAGCATGTCTGCCTCACGTTTAAGAGGTCCCGCGTTCGAATCTCGGTCAGGGTGAGTTATCTGGATAAGGTTTTTCCGGGGTTTTCCCTTATCCTTCAAGACGAATGTCGGGTAGCTGTAAGCTCCATGAACCGTGGACACATTTGAACGTCATTTCACCCATTTCATTCACCATCCGATATGACTTAACGTTGCAGGACGTAAATTACACACAAAAAAAGAAAGCTTGAGGGCTGACCAGGGCTGTTCAGTAAAGAATAATCACAATTTTTTACGGTCATATTTTTCGCACTAAAATTCAAACTTATTATATTCTGTTAACTTAATGTGAAACAAACATGCCGTAGTAGTTTCATTGTTGGTACTCCTGGTTCCCGCCTGTGAGAACCAGGCAAGTTCAGTCATTTTCAGTATCACCTACCTCTGTAATGGAGGTAACATGCAGTTAAAGTTGATGTTAGAAAAAGATCCGGAGTTTTTTCAAACGTAATCACTACTGATGAAACTTGGCTACATCATTTTGATCCTGAGAGCAAACAGCAAATCTCAGTGTGAAAATCTCCTTCATTACCAACCCCCAAAATGGCAAAAGTGGTTGCTTCTGCTGGGAAAGTTATGTGATCACATTCTTTGATACTGTGACTTTTTAGGGTTCGTGAAATGAAAAGTCCAATTGCACCACTTAAAAATGTTCTTTATTCCCACCGACTTACAGTTCAACACTTGCCAATTACACAGAATTACGTAATGCACACAATTACGATTCACCAGTTCGTCCGTTACAATTCCACTGTACGCTCACAATTACGTAAATTCTTCCGTTGCACAGTCTTCTCGTTCATTAACACGGCGCTAATTCGCTAGCACGTCAAGCACAGACTGACTGACTCAATTCACTCCCTGCAGCGCTTTTTATAGGAATATCACCGTCTTCTAGAAGTCTCTGGTTTCCGTGAATCCAGGGGAAGGTTCCAGATGGCAGTGGAAGAGGGGAAAGAGGCGGCTAGTGAAAAGTGACATTTCCCCAATCATCCCCCTCAGTTAGTGGCAGAGACTATTGGGAGGGTGTGGTTGGCTGCCTTTGGCCCCCTTACTCAGCTGTCTTTGGTTGCGCTTTCCGCTAATTGGGTGACAATATTCATGGAATGGTTTATCAGCATGTTGTACCTGCACACACATTAGTAGCTGGTCAATACTACAGGTATGTCCTGAAAACATTGCAAGTCCATAACAGGCGCAGAAGATCACATTTCCGTGAAGCAGTATAGATGCTGCACCACGATAATGCCGGGCCCCATTTTGCCAATGTTGCTGCTGAATATCTTGCAAAACTCAACGTGAAGTGCATCCCTCACCCTCCCTATAGTCCGAATTTAGCCCATATAACATTTTTATATTCCCTAACTTTAAGAAACGCCTTCGTGGGAGGCATTATCCATCATCAGAAGCAGTGGTGAAGCCTGCGGGGCAATTTTGCAGGATCTCTCAAAAATATTGTTTCCAGCATGTCTTTGAAGACTGACAGAAATGCTGGGACAAGTACATCGCATTCAGCGGAGGCTATTTTGAGAAGGACCATCAAAATTATGAGGATGAGTAAAGGTACGTTGTCAAAAAAAAAAAAAAAAAAATGTGATCATTCTTTATTGAGCAGCCCTCGTATTTTAACCCTTTGTAGTCCACCCCCCCCCCCAAAAAAGTATAATTCGAGTGCGGTTTTTTGCAGTTAAAATCGATAGCATTAAACAATACACCTCGAAGAAAAAGACGCTAATTTTAGGAACACTACATACCAAAATGAGCCATTACGTTACTACTTATTTTGCCGAATCTTACATTTAAGATTATATCTTGTTTGCAGATGACCTAGTAGTTGGGTCCATATCAAGTGGAGGGCTGAGAAGAGCAATCGAGGCAGCCAATTCTTATTGCAATAAATGGGGTTTGAAAGTGAATGAAAACAAAACAAAGATTATGGTCTTCAAAAAAGGATACAGGTTGCGTAAGAATGAGAAATGGGAGGTTAATAGAAAAGAAATAGAGGCAGTAAGGAGATTTGATTATTTGGGTACAAGGTTGAGTTCAGATGGCAGCTGGAAAGAACAAAAAAGAATGTCTGTGGCAAAAGGTAGAATGGCCATGAGGGTGATAAGATCATGCGACAGTAAACTGCCAGATATAAATGTCAAATGGTTGGAGAGGATCTATACGGCAGTAGTAGAAAATAGAATGTTACATGGATCAGAGGTTTGGGGAATAGATGAGGCTTGGAGAGAGACTGATAGAGTGCATAGATGCTTTTGTAAATACATATTGGGATTACCAATAGCATCACCTAATGGGGCAGCACAATTAGAACTAGGCAGGCATTCTACTAAAATTAAAATCTTGTCAAGGGCAATGACATATTTATACAGAATCACTAACTTGGAAGATGGCAATATAATTAAAGAATGTTTTCATATTCAAAAGAGAAGTAACTGGGGTGGGTCATGGGCACATAAAATGAATGACTTGTTGAAGCAGATAGGTATGGGTCATTCTTAGATAAATGCAGAGTATGGGTATAGAGGCTTTTGGAAAGAAGTTAAGCTAACATTAGCAGATATTGACAGACAAGACATTTTTGCCAATACAAGTGACAAAAGCTCACTGAGATTATATAGAGAAATTAAAACAACCTGAGGGAGGGAAGGATATATAGATATATGTAGTAAGTTAGGGCGAGAAGGTTTTGCTTGGGCGAGAACAGGAGTGAGAAACTTGAAAGGTATAGATCAAGAGAGGGAGCTAGATAAATGTCCATTGTGTGGAGAAGAGAATGTAGATTTCCATTGTATATTAAATTGTAGTCAAACAAAGATATGGAGAGAGCAGGCCTGGCTACGTAAATGGGACAGAAAGGTATAGGTCAAGAGAGGGAGCTAGATAAATGTCCATTGTGTGGAGAAGAGAATGCAGATTTCCATTGTATATTAAATTGTAGTCAAACAAATATATGGAAAGAGCAGGCTTGGCTACGTAAATAGGACAGTTTGGGGGGTGAAGTAGTAATTAGAAAAATGTTGTCAGTAAAAGGAGAAAAGAACAGGAGAAATATAGGGAATTATTTAGGGAAAGTTAAAGAGAGATGGCTAAGAACAATTAAGAGAAAAATATAGAGTGAGATAGGTGAAATGGCAGAAAGTGTAAAAAGGAGCAGAGGGCCTCCATTACACAAACACCTAGGGTGAGGTGTATGGGGACTGAATTACTATTCAATGGTGGGCAACATGATAACATGATAGGATTTTCAGGATTTAGGAATATATGGCATATTTCAGTATGGATTTTATATTTGTAATCTTGATTTTGTATTTCCATTTGTTGATGTAAAAGGAAATAAATTACTATTACTATTACTATCTTAAGATTGCATCTAGTTTTCTAATGTTCAGAACCTTGTTTTAGCGTGTTTTAGCGCGCAGATCTGACTGAGATCCGGGGAGCCAATGATTTTTGTGAGTAATTCGTGTCAACTGCAACATGTGCAGCAAGCAATATGCGGAGCAGACTGATGACACCACTTACCCGCGATGGTGCAGACGACATGGGCAATCGACTCCTGACATTATCACCCCGTCCCTCTCACACCTCAATTACCCCTCTCCGCGCAGGAGATGTAGAAGAGCGCCATTTTTCTGACTAACTCACCTCTTACAGCACTTAACATGCTCCCTCCCGCTTTTTATTGCCTTCTCTTCTACATGCCTAAGTATGTCGTTATAGAGATAACTACAGAAATGCATGTTTTGAGGCCCATGAAGTATGATTCAAAAGGGAAGTATTGTTCGCATTGGAAAGGTCCTCAGTTCGATTCACTAATCTTGCGTTAATAGTGGCGTTTCCTCCATATTGGCGAAGCTATTGCTGTGATGTTTTGTGTTTTACCACGAATTGCTTTGCTTATGGGCCAGTTTATGGACTGCCCTACCTGCTTTGACTTCCCTGTGTCGTCCCCGTAGGGATCCGTCCCCTTCAGCTGCTTTGGTGCGAGCACTGCGTACCCTTAGTACCTGTGGTACCTCTGAAGTTACCAGAGGAACGTCATGCCGAACATTAGAGACCCTCCCGAATGGGAATTGTACGGATTGGGTTGGACTCGATGGGGCAGTGTGTTTCCGACACCCGCAGGAGATCGGGTACCTCCGGCCATGCTGCGGCCGCCCAGAGCGGGCAGAGCTTTGCCTAAAATGTCCCGAGTACTAGTCTGCAGAGATAATAGGTGTGCTAGATCACCAGAAGGCCCCAACAAGTATTCCCTGCGGGATTGACGCGCGTAAGTGGCGTCTTGACGTTGTTGTCGATGGGGGGTGGTCTTTATAGACTGCAGGTATTTCGCTACGGCAAAAAACCCGGAGTTTCCATCGCTCCCGGGTCGTCAGAAGCAGGGGTCTTCGAAACTTCTGCTAGACCTCCACTTTCAGTTCCCTGTGTGGTATGGGTGATTCACTTGGCAAGGTCCTGACCTACTAATCTCAAAGTTAGAGGTTCAAACCTGGCCCAGAGTGAAGGATGGAGTTGCTTACATGATTGTGGCAAATGACATTGTCGTCAACAAACGAAAGTGGCTTCTGCCTTGTTCCGCCAGAGAAAAGCGTTTTTTATTTTCGGGGCTTTAATTGCTTCGAATGCTTAAATACATAGGTGGTCTGAAAAGTTTCTAACCTAATAAAGATACAAGACATGTTTTCAGATTTTTTTTTTTTTTTTAATTTTTCAACATAGCCTCCTTGTAAATCTATACACCTTCCAGCGATGTGCCCATCTCTGTAACCCGTACAAATACTACTCGGCGTTTTCAACATAGTCTCCATGTAACTCTAAGCACTTCTTCCAGCGATGCTCCCATCTCTGTAACCCGTCTAAATAGTACTCGGCGTTTTTCGACATAATCTCCTTGTAACTGTACATAATTCTCCCAGCGATGCTCCCATCTCTGTAACCCGTCCAAATAATACTCGGCATTTTTCTCTTCAAAATAATTGTTCAGGAAGGCGATTGCCTCTTCAATTTGACGAATGTCTCTCTCCTCCGTGCGTAATTTTCAGATGAGGAAACAAAGAGAAGTCGCTTGGGGGCTAGATATGTAGAGTCAAGCAGTTTAAAGCGTAATTCGTGTATTTTAGCCATTACAGGTGTAAGATGGTGCGTTGTCTTGATGAAACAGCATTTTCTGCAAATGTGGCCGTTTAACTAACAATACGCAGTATGCTCCCATATAGGTTTCTTCTTTTAGATGAAAATTGATTAAAATAACTCAATGACTAAAAAAATAGTCGCCAGTACTTTACCAGCCAAAAAAAAAAAAAAAAATTGGAGTCGGTTTCTTCCTTTGCAGTGCACAGTATGGACTGTATTTTTTTTCGGGCGTATAATGATGTATCCAAGCTTTATCTACAGTAATTAATCGGCGCCAAAGCTCGGATATATCACGCCTAAACTGCACCAACGGAGCGTTGGAAATGTACATTCGAACAGGTTTTTGGCATAACGTGAGCAAACGCGGCACCCAACGCCCGTACAGCTTTCTCATGTCTAAATGTTTATTTAATATGTGACAAACACTTTCTTTTGACATGTTCATAGCCTCTGCTATCACTTTAATTCTGCGGTCGTCTGACACCATTTTGTGAACTTTGGCGATGTTTTCGTCGGTAGTTGCAGTTTTTGACGTGCCAAACGTTCATCGTGTCCCAAGCTCTTACGGCCACGTTTAAATTCAGCTGCCCAAAATTTCGCTGTGGTAAATGATGGTGCAGAGTCCTCATACACAGAATCCAATTCATCTTCGATTTGCGTAGGCTTATTGCCTTTCAGAAACAAGTATTTAATGACAGCTCGATACTTGATTTTGTTCATTTTCATAAAAATCCTCACATCAACTCACTCAAACGAGTGTTACATAACATATGAGCGTCCAAAATGGCTGAAACGTTGGTGAGTAGCTGTCAACTGATGAGCAACGAAACTTACTAGCTTTTATTTACGAGTGCTGCCCTCTTCATGTTGAAGTCGTAAACGTTTCAGACCATCCTCGGAAATAGAGGAGTGAACGTTTACAAAAATATCGGGTTGTCGCATAAATTTGTTCGATTCTTGTTACGTGTTTACGACTAAGCATTCCTGAGAACACTGCATGCCCCCATTACTTTTACGTCAAAGAAGCTGCCTAACAATATGGGGTTTGTTTACAAATACAATAATTGAAAAGAATGCTATGAACACAAACCACAGCGACCTCACGGCCAAAGGTAAATAGGTCAACTTATGTAAGAACTGGTAACCAAACTTCAGTACGAGTTTGTGGATGCAACAGTGTGGAGTTGTAACTTGTGAATGTTAATATGGAAGGCAAGAAGGAACATTTTCGACATTTAATGTTGTTTTATTACCGTAAAGGTAAAACAGCTTCTCAAACTCAACGGAAAATGTGTGCTGTTTACGGAGAAGATGCAGTGACGAATCGGGCATGTCAAAAATGGTTTACTCGATTTCGAGCTGGGAACTTCTCTGTGAAAGACAAACCTCGTTCTGGACGACCTGTGGTTACGGATGAGGAAAGGATAAAGGACATTATTACGAACAATCCACGAATAACAACTTGGGAGGTAGGTCAGGAGCTAAACTTATCTCATGCAACTGTAGCCAGGCACCTAAAGAAACTTGGTTACGTAAATCTTCAGGATGTATGGGTTCCGCACGAACTGAGTAAACAAAATTTAGTTCAGCGCGTTTCCATCTGTGACGCATTGATAAGACGCAATGAAACTGCCCCTTTTCTGAAACAGCTGGTTACAGGAGACGAAAAGTGGATTGTATACAACAACATCCGAAAGAGAAAGTCATGGCGTAAGAAAGGGGAACCACCACTCTCAATTCCTAAACCAGGGCTTCATCCTGAGAAGATTATGCTGTGCATTTTGTGGAACTGGAAAGGAATTATTTATTACGAATTTCTTCCTCCTGGTGAGACCATCAATTCACGGAAATACTGTTCTTATTTGGATCGTCTGTAGGTTGCCCTTGGAGAGAAAAGGCCAGAATTAGCATCTAATGGTGGAGTCATCTTTCATAAAGACAATGCCAAACCACACACTTCTATGGTAACTCGTCAGAAATTACGGGATTTCGACTGGGATGTGTTACCTTACTCGCCTTATTCTCCAGACATTGCCCCATCCGACTATCATTTATTCCGATCCCTGCAAAACTTCCTTAATGGCAAACGCCTTACTTCCTTGGAGGATTGCAGACTCGCCGTAGAAGAGTTCGTCAACCAGAAAACTGCAAGATTTTGGAAAACTGGTATTGATAAGCTACCTGAGAAATGGAGATATATTATTGATAATAATGGTGCATACTGCACATAATAAAGTTTGTTTTGAAAAGTTCATTGCCTTGTTTACTTTCGATGACCTTGCGTATGTAAACAGGTTACTCCTACATAATTAGGCAACTTCGTTGCCGTCGTTGTGATACGGGCAAACAGTGCAGGCGTTCTTTGTCGTAAACACGTAACAAGAATCTCACGAATTTATGAGACAAACCAATAGATTGTGGTACCTTAAAACCTATAGGTAGTGATCTAGTTTTTAAATATCTAACTGGTTTTCCTTGTCTCTACTATGAAGTGTGCAGCGAGGGTTTGAAGTAAGCACAAAAACAAGCCTCTTGAAGAACAGTTTATCTGTACAGAATCAGCCCCTGAGGGCATCCGGTATATATAAGATTTCTTTCACCACTTTCAGTCTCTAGTTGACAACATCCACTCTGAACCACCGGGTGTCTGTGAGGAGCGAAAAGTTTATCTAGTGAGTTTGAGAACGGATAGATTTATTATTGACTGAACATTTGTTACATGTGTCGGACACGTAGGAAAACAATTCTCTATATCCCTTCTGAGAACAAATCTTACAGTTGGTTGCGGCCTTGTTTACCCGCTTTAATATCTTTTGTCTCCGACTATTCTAAAAGAAACTGAGGTAGACCTGCATTACACTCAGTGGAACTGAACTGAATAAATTATTTACTGTTTCACAGTAACAGTACATAAACTATTTAAATACAAATGTAAACTTCCATAAGATTGCATTTTTGAAATATTTAATAAGGTTAAAATAAGTTCTAGTAGCCTCAGGTTCTTTCCATAGTTGTATGTACTATCCGACCCAGCGAACTTCGTACCGCCAACAAAAGTTTTCTGAAGTTATCTATTCAAACAAAACAAATTCGGACAAGTTAGTTATTTATTCTGCAACTGAGAGCAAATTTAAATACAACACGGTTACAATTAATTTAATCAATTTAAAGCTTTCTGATATACGAGGCATGTTTTTTAAGTCAGTACCGTTTTGCGCATGCGCGCTGGTTACCTACATCTCTTATCTACAGACTGACGCCATTACAGTCTGATTCTTCATTGTATACGTTGGTTACTGAGTGTTTAAGATGCCTCAGACAATCGAGAGTCCCGCCGATTGTGAAGTACGGGCTGTTATACGATTTCTTAGTGCTAAAGGCGTAAAACCGATCGATATTCATCGTGAGATCTGTGAAGTTTACGGACAAAACATTATGAGTGATGGAATGGTAAGGAAATGGGTGAGAGCATTTAAAGATTGCCGCACAAATGTGCATGATGAAGAACAGAGTGGGCGTCCTTCGGTCGTTACTAATGATTTGGTGCAGAAAGTGGACGAAAATGTGAGAGAAAGCAGACGCTTTACAATTTCATCATTGTGTAACTATTTTCCTCAATATTCTCGTAGTGTTTTTTATCTTCATTGTGGCCCAGAAATTGAAGTACCGGAAATTGTGTTCACGTTGGGTTCCGAAAATGTTGACGGATTTGCACAAAACCCAACGTTTAGGCAGTGCATTGACTTTCCTTGAACGGTACCACAATGAAGCTGAAGATTTTTTAGACCAAAATTTTACTAGTGACGAAACATGGGTGGCCTACGTCACACCAGAATCGAAACAACAATCCATAGAATGGTGACATTCATCATCACCTACAAAATTGAAGTTTAAGAAAAAAATTCTTGCCCGGAAAATCATGTGCACAGTTTTATGGGACAGAAAAGGAGTATTGCTAGTGGAGTTTCTGCCTCGTAATGAGACAATCAATGCAGCGTCTTATTGTGAGACTTTGAACAATCTGCGCCGTGCAATCCAGATCAAAAGACGTGGCAAGTTGTGTAATGGTATCGTTTTGCTGCATGGCAATGCCCGTCCACATGTGGCTAATCGGACCAAAGATCTCATCAAATCTTTTCAATGGGAAACTCTAGACTACCATTTGTTCCTGCACTTGAAGAAACATCTGGGCGGTCAGCGTCTTCAAGACGATAACGAAGTCAAAACAGTTGTGATACAGTGGTTAGCAGGTCAGGCGGCAGAATTTTATGAGGAGGGTATTCAAAAACTGGTGCCACGTAATGACAAGTGCCTCAATATTCACGGAAATTATGTAGAAAAGTAAATTAAGGTACAGGCTTTCATGTAAAAGTAAAATTATTGTGATACCTATGCACATCTTTTTTTTAATTCCAAACCGGTTCTGACTTAAAAAACATACTTCGTATAAACAAACTGATAAATCAGCCATGGCAGATCATTTTTGGTCATTTAACCATGAAATAAATCCAGAAGTTAAATTATTATAACAATTAAATAGTCCGATAGATTTAATGGTTTGGGAAAATATATTTATTAAAAAAAAAACATTGCGTAATGACTTTTGAATAACCGGCTGTCGATTCTGTTTTTAAATTTGTTTTATTTTCAGATTTAGGTAGTACTAACAAGAAAATATCAACATCTATTGCTTTGTGACGATGGCAACAGCTGAAGATGTGTACAAGTTTACATGAAATCGCGATCCTGAAGAATTTATAAGAATTATCATTTTTCTTATAAGTTTTAAGTTACAAATTATATTTGTATATGCAATTATTGCAGGTAAGTTGAAAATATAATACATTTATATATACCAAGGTCCTTCAATAACTAACAAAACTAAATTTTTAATTAACATATAATGGCTTTATTTCACTAACATTTACCTAACCACTAAGTATTCTCCATCTGATGAAATACAATTATTCCAACGATTTACCCATTATTCGAAACACTCATTGAACCCATTTTTGGACAGTCTGTTCAGGATACCCATGACAACATTGTTCAACTCCTTATCACTTTGAAAATGGCGACCACGAAGCTCCTGTTTCACTTTAGGGAAGAGGTGAAAATCGCATGGTGCAAGTTCCAGAGGCCGCGCTGTGGCTCAGTGGTTAGACCGCTTGGCTCTCATCCCAGGCGACGGCAAAGTTAGATTTGTAGTGGACAACACGGAGCTGGGGCGGGTATTTTCCGGGACCTCCGGTTTCCCCCGCCATCTCATTCCACCGGTGCTCCATCTTTATCTCGTGCATCATCAGTGTCACCGCCTGCGGCGCCGCATGTAGTAAAAGCGGGCGTTAAACACTACACATCCTCTCCTTGCGAGATCTGGTCGCTTTACGTCGATCTTTTTTTTTTTTTTTTTTCCTTCAGTGGCCCCTTCAGTAGGTCACAATAGTAAGCAGCAGTTACAACATGATCACACAGAATGCCCTGTTTATCAAAGAATACGAGATGCATGACTTTTCCTGCACTTTTGCTCTCTTAGTCCTATGGCTGGATGAATGTTAACTCTCCTGTTTTGTTAACGGATCATAATGGTGGAACCAACTCTCGTCACAAGTGATGAACCTGTTCTCTCTGGCTCCCGTTGTAAACTTCTGAGCCATTCTTGACACGTCATGACGTGGTGAGCCTTCTGTTCCTCCTTCAGCACGTGTGGTAACCATTTCGCTGCAACTTTTCGATAGCCAAGATCACTGTGAATTATCTCGTCTACAGTTCCAACAGATAAATGCATTATGTCTGCAAACGTTCGAAAATGTTATGCAACGTTCTTCTCATACAATTGCGTGAATTGTGTTAATATTGACCTCCGTTTTGAATTTTAAGGGTCTTCCAGGGCGTGGAGAAACTTGAAGGTTTCATGAACCCCTTTTAAATGTTTATACCGCTCAAAAGCTTGTGTTTTTCCCAAAGCTTGGTCCTTATATGCTTGCTGCACCATTTCAAAGGTTTCTGTAGGAGTTTTGCCTAACAGAAAACAAAACTTTGTTGATGTGTGTTGCTGCAATTTCCCTCCATTGTGGGTGCAGTAAACACAACCTCACGTATCGGGCTCTAACTCTCAACTGATTGACTCCGCATGACTGGCACTTACAGCACTGCTAGAGCAAGGATTCACCTTTCCAACACAAGCAGCCATGGCGCTCCAGGGCGGTTGATTTAAATATTGGTTTGTCTAATAAATTCGTTCGATTCTCGTTACGTGTTTACGACAAAGAACGCCTGCACTGTATGCCCGTATTACAACTATGGCAACGAAGTGGCCTAATTGTGTAGGGTTAATCTGTTTACATATGTAAGGTCATCGAAATTAAACAAGGCAATGACCTTTTCAAAACAAACTTTATTTTGTGCAGTATTCACCATTATTATCAATAACATATCTCTATTTCTCAGGAAGCTTATCACTTCCATTTTTCCAAAATCTTGCAGTTTTCTAGTTGACGAACTCTTCTATCCTCCAAGGAAGTAAGGCGTTTGCCATTAAGAAAGTTTTGCAGGGATCGGAATAAATGATAGTCGGATGTGGCAATGTCTGGAGAATAAGGCGGGTGAGGTAACACATCCCAGTCGAAATCCCGTAATTTCTGACAAGTTACCATAGAAGTGTGTGGTTTGGCATTGTCTTGATGAAAGACGACTCCACCATTAGATGCTAACTCTGGCCTTTTCTCTTCTAGGGCAACCTTCAGACGATCCAACTGAGAACAGTATTCGTCTAAATTGATGGTCTCACCAGGAGGAAAAAATTCGTAATAAATAATTGCTTTCCAGTCCCACCAAATGCACATCATAATCTTCTCAGGATGGAGCCCTGGTTTAGGAATTGAGAGTGGTGGTTCCCCTTCCTTACGCCATGACTTTCTCTTTCGAATGTTGTTCTACACAATCCACTTTTCGTCTCCTGTAACCAGGTGTTTCAGAAAAGGGGCAGTTTCTTTGCGTCTTATCAATGCGTCACAGATGGAAACGCGCTGAACTAAATTTTGTTCACTCAGTTCGTGCGGAACCCATACTTCCCGAAGATTTACGTAACCAAGTTTCTTTAGGTGCCTGGCTACAGTTGCATGAGATAAGTTTAGCTCCTGACCTACCTCCCGAGTTGTTATTCTGGGATTGTTCGTAATCATGTCCTTTATCCTTTCCTCATCCGTATCCACAGGTCGTCCAGAACGAGGTTTGTCTTTCACAGAGAAGTTCCCAGCTCGAAATCGAGTAAACCATTTTTGACATGCTCGATTCGTCACTGGATCTTCTCCGTAAACAGCACAAATTTTCCGTTGAGTTTGTGAGGCTGTTTTACCTTTACGGTAATAAAACAGCATTAAATGTCGAAAATGTTCCTTCTTGCCTTGCATATTAACATTCACAAGTTACAACTCCACATTGTTGCATCCACAAACTCGTACTGAAGTTTGATTACCAATTCTTACTTAAGTTGGCCTATTTACCTTTGGCCGTGAGGTCGCTGTAGTTTGTTTTCATAGCATTCTTTTCAATTATTGTATTTGTAAACAAACCCCATATTATTAGGCAACTTCTTTGACGTAAAAGTAATGGGGGCATGCAGTGTTCTCAGGAGTTCTTAGTCGTAAACACGTAACAAGAATCGAACGAATTTATGAGACAACCCG
Organism: Mantis religiosa; assembly: GCA_030765055.1. Lineage (NCBI taxonomy): Eukaryota > Metazoa > Arthropoda > Insecta > Mantodea > Mantidae > Mantis > Mantis religiosa. The sequence continues at coordinate 263,962,386 of CM060947.1, read as the reverse complement.
ATACAATTAAATTAGTTCAGTTATTTGTTGAAGGACTCTGGTGTATATATATATATATATATATACCTATTATTATGCCCGCGTCGGTAGCGTAGATGGTAGCATGTCTGCCTCACGTTCAACAGGTCCCGAGTTCAAATCTCGTTCAGGGTGACTTACCTGGATAAGGTTTTTTCCGCGGCTTTCCCTTATCCTTCAAGACGAATGTCGGGTAATTCTAAGCTCCATGGACCGTGGACTCATTTGAGCATCATTTCACCAAATACATCACCGTCCGATATAACTTAACTTTGGGGCGGACGTAAAAAGTTACAAAAAAAGTTACGTATTATTATTTACACTTCATTCAATAGTATTGCTTCGTTGTAAACTTGTGGAAATATTTTCTGGGGAATTATTTTGTATTCACACGCAACACTCTGTAAGACGGAAAGCTGTGTAAACGAGAAATAAATCTAGGAACCTTTAGCTTTTACTATACCTTCCTTAATATTGATAAGTTTCGGGAGTAAGTTGACGATCGTTACCATAGAATCAGATAGCAGAGAAACAAAAAGCGAAAGTGAGCAAGTGCAATATTCTCCTTAGGCGGTCTGGACTACCTCCGCGAGGCTTTCTTCTGATTTACTGCCACTGACAAAATCAAAACCCTTTGCATAATCAATGAAGGCAAGGTATCATCTCCACCGGATATAAATATCCAGAGAAAATTCGGAACGAATGCGAAGAAGAAATGGGTGACAAATCATTTCCAAAATTGTGGAGAATGAGGGAAGCGGGTGGAGAAGATTTATTTTTTTCTTATTCGGAGTAATATCTGCGTGGCGAAGTGCCAAGGAGATCGTAGCTTTGCATGTAAAGGCACCGCAAGGCGATGGTTAACGGAAACACCGGGATAGTCCGCTACTTGTTACTTCTTCCCCTCTCACACAAATTCTCCTCAAGTTATGTAATTGGTATTCGCAGCAAACCACTCGATCCTACTCGACCTATTTGATTCCCAATTCTTTATTTTGTATTTGATTCTAAAACTTTTATTTTCATGTGTATAGATTTTTGGTTCTATGTATTTTGCCGTTTACTAGCAGCACACACTCAGTGATTACTGGTGACATTAGGACACTTTTAACAAAATGCTTATATTACAGATGTATTACACTTGTTGACAAAAATGAACCTTTTTTCTTTCACAAGAATTAAAATAACATTTCCTAGAAGTATTTTTTGTGCTGAATTCAAATATAATTTTAGTTTCTCCCCATCAGGCAGGAGTTTTGTGTGATATTGATTTGAATTTTTATAATATTCTGAAAAAAATCTATAACTATCTAACTCAAAATTATAACTACTCATTCTGACTTACCTAGAAAGTGGTAGGTAGTAATTTTCGGTCACATTTTGTATCTGGAACGTCTCTCTTCTTGGTCCAACAGTAGTCAGCTAGCATATTGGAACTCCACTTGCCTTAGTAACTCTTTTCCATAGTAGAAATTTGCTGATGAAAACGCTCACCTTGCTCATCGCTGACAGCTCCAAGATTTTCGGGGAAGAAGTTTAAGTGAGAGTCCAAGAAGTGAATTCTTAAAGACGTGTTGCATCCCATAGCTTTATACCACTTTCTTCAGAGAAGCAGTCGTTGAAATCACTATGGCGGTCACGATAACTACATATTCTTACTTCTTTTTGGAGTAGATTCCTCCCTTTGAGTCTGGAAGTTAAACCTTCAGCTTGCTGTTTAGACAGATTTAAATCCCGAATCAGATCATTAAGGTCTTTCTGATTGGGAAAGTATGTTGTGATGATCAGGTATTGGCTTCATATGTAGGATCATTTTTATTTTCATCTGAAGCATTATTAGTTTCAGGCAGGTCAGAATCAGTTATCACCTAAGGTCGTATCTGCATGTACTGGTACAGGGAACTGTTCATTGTGTAAGACAGGTCTTATTGCAAATTGCAAACTTGGATACTTAATTGTATGTTTTGTTTTAGATGTGATTCCCTTTATATTTGTCGAACAGAAATAACAATCACTTAAATGATCCTTCGATTCCCTCCAAATCATAGGAATTGCAAATGGCATACGATGTGTACCATTTTTCCACCCAGCCAGCAGTCCAACACACGAAACACAGCATGTAATTGGTGCCTAGCTCTTATCAAAATCACCAGACTGACAGCCAAGTAAAGTTGACAACACTTCTTTTCTTGGAAGTGTTGAAAACGTTGTTATAATAAATTAAATTTAAAGGGAGTCGATTAATACACTAAACGACATTTACTTTTAAATTTTTCCGGAACATGTTTCAGGTACTTTGCTTCCATCTTCAACCGGCCATTGACTGGTTCTCATTGGTGTAGTTGACAGAGGAGACCTATGACAAAATATTGTCAACTACACCAATGAGAACCACTCGATGGCCGGTTGAGGATGGAGGCAAAGTCTCAAACATGTTCCGGAAAAATTTAATAGTGTTGTTTAGTGTCATTAATCTACTCCTTTTAAATTTAATTTGACAACAATTCTTTACAGGTGGGGTCAAATTTTGCCTCTGAGACTTGAAGGTCAGCTCATCACAAATATAGCAGAAACTGTCTACATGATTTACACACTTTCTGTGCATGATGAAAAAACCAAGTACTAAAACACTTCATACACAATACACTTTCGAAAAGAAATGAAGAAAATAATTCACTACTGAACAAACTCACAGTCAGCTCAATATTGACACATCACACAGCCAGATGAACAGGTCGGTACATATTCAAACATGAATGAACCTTCACAGCCTTGTTTTATGGTTCTTCAGCATATTACAAATAATTCCCTTATACACTCCTGGAAATGGAAATAAGAACACATTGACGCCGGTGTGTCAGACCCACCATACTTGCTCCGGACACTGCGAGAGGGCTGTACAAGCAATGATCACACGCACGGCACAGCGGACACACCAGGAACCGCGGTGTTGGCCGTCGAATGGCGCTAGCTGCGCATCGTTTGGGCACCGCCGCCGTCAGTGTCAGCCAGTTTGCCGTGGCATACGGAGTTCCATCGCAGTCTTTAACACTGGTAGCACGTCGCGACAGCGTGGACGTGAACCGTATGTGCAGTTGACGGACTTTTAACGAGGGCGTATAGTGGGCATGCGGGAGGCCGGGTGGACGTACCGCCGAATTGCTCAACACGTGGGGCGTGAGGTCTCCACAGTACATCGATGTTGTCGCCAGTGGTCGGCGGAAGGTGCACGTGCCCGTTGACCTTGGACCGGACCGCAGCGACACACGGATGCACGCCAAGACCGTCGGATCCTACGCAGTGCCGTAGGGGACCACACCGCCACTTCTCTGCAAATTAGGGACACTGTTGCTCCGGGGGTATTGGCGAGGACCATTCGCAACCGTCTCCATGAAAGTGGGCTACGGTCCCGCGCATCGTTAGGCCGTCTTCCGCTCACGCCCCAACATCGTGCAGCCCGCCTCCAGTGGTGTCGCGACAGACGTGAATGGAGGGACGAATGGAGACGTGTCGTCTTCAGCGATGAGAGTCACTTCTGCCTTGGTGCCAATGATGGTCGTATGCGTGTTTGTCGCCGTGCAGGTGAGTGCCACAATCAGGACTGCATACGACCGAGGTACACAGGGCCAACACCCGGCATCATGGTGTGGGGAGCGATCTCCTACACTAGCCATACACCTCTGGTGATCGTCGAGGGGACACTGAATAGTGCACGGAACATCCAAACCGTCATCGAACCCATCGTTCTACCATTCCTAGACCGGCAAAGGAATTTGCTGTTCCAACAGGACAATGCACGTCCGCATGTATCCCGTGCCACCCAACGTGCTCTAGAAGGTGTAAGTCAACTACCCTGGCCAGCAAGATCTCCGGATCTGACTCCCATTGAGCATGTTTGGGACTGGATGAAACGACGTCTCACGCGGTCTGCACGTCCAGCACGATCGCTGGTCCAACTGAGGCGCCAGCTGGAAATGGCATGGCAAGCCGTTCCACAGGACTACATCCAGCATCTCTACGATCGTCTCCATGGGAGAATAGCAGCCTGCATTGCTGCGAAAGGTGGATATACACGGTACTAGTGCTGACATTGTGCATGCTCTGTTGCCTGTGTCTATGTGCCTATGGCTCTGTCAGTGTGATCATGTGATGTATCTGACCCCAGGAATGTGTCAATAAAGTTTCCTCTTCCCGGGACAATGAATTCACGGTGTTCTTATTTCAATTTCCAGGAGTGTATAAAGCTTGGATAAAATCACTAAATATGAGGTAAAGTTTCCTATAACAGGTCAAAGAAAACGCTGAAATATTATTTTAAAAAGAAGCGGTCAAAAAAGACTGTGCCTGATGGAAAAATTCCGACTACATATCTGAATTCAGTATGAAAAGATTCACTAGATTCACTAATCAGATTTCTTGTGAAGAACACCTTGTCGACTAGTGTTATTTTATCTTGACAGGAATCCTGCGCGGTAGGGATGAGTAGCAACTGTGATGGGGATAGTGCACATATCGCCACAATGCATCACACGCGTAAGATTACGAGAGGGGAGGGCGGTGCATAAGGTGTATAAAAACAAATTTCATTATCGAAGTCAGTTTTGCAGCTCTTATAAACTAAGTTGTAATTCTTACTCTGCTACTAATCTCAACGCTTTTGTTGGTTCTTAAATAGTACATAGGCATTTGGAACAAAACCCTGTTCTCCTCCAGCAGGCATGATAAACAACTGCCGGCCTTTTAATATCGCTACAGAGTCCCTGTAACGTATTTCACTCCAGGTATGTGGTCCAGTATGTGCTGTATTTATATAAGTTTCATCCATATAAACTATATAAACTTCACTTCGATATCTCCGAATATTTCGTAAATACTTAAGCCTTTTTGCACGTATGGTGTGATGTTCGATTAAAATTTGTCTGTCACGCTTAGTGGTTCTTTTTTTTTCAAATAATTCTAGCTTCAAAGGAACTCTTCTTAATGTTCAGACACTGCCTTGGAAGTCAGTAGAATTTTTAGCTTTATAAGCACTTTCTTCAAAAATAGTCTTTGTTTTTCTTTACTTTAAAAATAATTCATAGTTCGCCTAACCAATTCTGAATTAAAACATCCAAATTAGATTTTGTGCATGTTCTTAATCTTTGTTTACTGGGCATAGAGAAGGACGTTGTTGCACTAGCACCAATGGCTTTTCTTTCCTTAATAACTCTCCTAAACTGCTTTCAGACACAACTATTGCCTCAGATACCCTTCCCCAGATTTTTATAGCTGACCCAACCATTGTTCCTTTTTTATAAATCTATGGATATTAGTTATTGCTTCTCGTGCTTTTAAATGTAGCACTTTATTTCCTAATGTGCTGCTAGGAGGCGTCATTTATAAATGCGCTCTTGGAACCAGAAGACAAGAAGTGTTAGGGGCCTTATTTTCTTTATTTTCCTGTACGGTATGGCACAGCAATGCTCTCAGGTGGAATATTATATATTAATTTCCCTTTTAGCCACTTTTTATAATTTTGACTGTTCGTTGCATCATGGTAATTCGTTGATTTGGATTTTGAATCGCAAATCAATTCTGCTCCGTCAGTAAATCCCATGGAGCCCCCTTCATGTGCAACAATTGCTCTTTGACCAGCACTAGTATTAGTTAACACACCTGGTACTTCGTAATATTGCCAGCACTTCTTGACGGTTTAGTGGGTATGGACCCAAGACTCGTTCGTATAAACTCCTGATTTACGTGTACCTTTTACATTTTCACTAATATCCCTTAAGGGTGTATATATGACTGAAATTTCATGAAAATCGTGAAAATAACGACTTTTTTATTTTAATTCTATAAAATAATTTAGACTTTCCCGAATGTGAAAAATGCATAATTTGCCTCCGAACGCCATTTTTAAATGTTTATTTAAATGTCGGTGGCCTTTAAACTCTGTCAGAGTCACGCCCTCTTTTGCCTACATCCACATTCTTTGTCTGTTTTCCGTTCATAAATTTTCAATTCAAGAAAAGAAAAATAAGGCTTTCAGACAAAATAGTTCCTAAAATGTTGTCAATATATCAGAGGCTGGCTTCTACAACATTACTAGAGAGGTGCAAAACAGGAAAAACACAGAATGCCAATGAATCTTTGCATCATGTCATATGGAATAAGTGCCCAAAGGAAGTTTTCATATCAAAACAAAAATTGGATCTTGCTGTTATTAAGAGCATCAGTGAGTTTAACATGGGTAGTCTTAAGTCATTGGAGCTGCAGCGAAATATCAGAGGTGAAAGTGTAGTAGACTCAGCAAGGAAAACTTCAGTGCAGCGAGATCAGACTCGTATCCTGCAAAGCAAGAAGCGAAGTTGTGCAGAAGTAAAGCAACATCTAAAGAAGAAAAAGGTGGAAAAAGCAGCAACAGAGGAGAGGAAAAAGAAATCTGAGGGTCCAACCTATCAGCCTGGTGGACTTTAATGTGAGTTATGCAATCAAATCTTTAATTGTTGTTTTCTCAATGTTCATATTTTCAGCATTTTTCTTCCTGTAAAATGCTCCTTGCGATGCAGTTTTTGTACTACATTCATGAAATTTCCTACACAAGTTCAGAATATCATGAGGAATGGAAATTGCCCTAGGTTTTATTGTGAAATGTATATAAGCATATATTTTTAATTTTCAAACACAAAACTTACAGTTTTTTAGACAAAAAAAGAATATTTGTAAATTAAAACATTTTTGTGACCTAAACTAAAGGAGACACAGAAAAACCCAGAGCAATTTCAAAAAGTATGTGTATTATGAACATAGGGTTAAAATATTAGACCAAAATTCAAAATATTTTGTCGCAAGGGACTTTTTTAGTGACGTAACAAAAAACATACAAAATTTATCATACTTTCTAAACTGCTGGAGAAACATGGTTTAAATTTAGGTTGTAACATGTTTACATTATACTACACCTATGGTGTAAATTTGAAAAAGCTAGCATTATTAGTTCAGAATTTGAAAATTTCAGTCATACATACCCTTAAGTACTCTGTAAGTTTTGCAACAATTTAAGGTTTCTCCATTAGACAGATCGTTTGTTTTTGCATTTCTTACATTGAAATCACATTTGTCTTAATATTTTTCTAAATGTTTCTTTGCCACCGTGAATATTTATTCTTATCGAAGTTCAGGAGTTTCCTCAAAGTAGGAGTTTCCTTTTTCTGTTCATAGTATTCCAAAAATTTTCTACGCACAACACACTTATCAAACTCATCAAGAGATATGATTGTGCCTTATCTTCGATTTTTCCTCGAAGTTCTAACCTTAACCCCAGTTGCTGAAGCATTTTCTGTTCATGATGGCTCTCCCAAACTTTCCCACTAATTTTGTTGCCCTAACTGTTGCTTTCTGAAGGAGTAGGAGTAACCTTTTCTCCTTTATTTCTTGTCTACAGAAACATGCTTTTCATCAGAATGTGATATTTTTCTTGTTTTTAACTTTGTAGATACCTCCGTCATTAAACTCTTCACAAGCACACGTCAGAGCGAGCATGGCAACTGCCACTTCTATTAGAATTTTAACTGCACAAGAAAATGTTCAAAGAAACGCCTAGTTGAACTACACTACATCTGCGCGTCACATTGGAAGTATCTCGGTATTGTTGATGTTTGCGTTATCAGCACTGTACCTGAGGTACTCCACCCACTTGTGACGTAACTGTTTAGTAACGCTTCTCGCCGAGTGGATTCATATCGTGGCCGACTAGTAGTAGCAGTGTTCACAGGATTGATAGAATATGAACTTGATGTGGTTTGTTGTTGACAACTAGACAAACACAGTCAAAGTCTAGACAAAAGACTGCGTTGCAGACAACTGACGTTCTGCTTCTCTAACAAAACAGCAATGATTCGAAGAGACCTGACCAAATGAATTTAAATATATAATAAATAATGTTTTTTATGCAACGCACGAAGTTTACACATTTATACTTCAAGTTGAACGTTTAATGATAACTTCCATAAGCGAAAATTACTTACAGATTTAGCTGGTTGTGAAATATTACACTTTTAATACCACTGAATAACCTATTAAAAGCTTTGCACATCGCCTCCTGTAATATCTCTTTTAAGGTTGAAACAAGCTTTAGGAAGAACTGCTTCTCCCCATCTTTGGTGTGCTGTGTACAGAGTAGTGTTATTAGAATATATTTCCTTTATTTGAAGTAAAGTATTAATGATTCCATCGTGGTCCGTAAGTTTGGCCATTTATTTCCAGTGACCCAATACAAACTGCTAAGCAACAAAGATGAATGTATGTTAACATAACGAGCGCGGATATAATACTCCGTAACAAAACACATGCAATTTCTATGTCAATCTCTGTACAAACTTCAGCTACGATACCAAAACGTTACATGTTTCCGGACGTTACTCGCTAGGTTACGTACTGGCTTTCAACTCGGGCAGTCATTGAAAGCAAATGGCGTCTATATGAAGCCCTAGCAACCGATTTAATTTCGGTCCACAAAGAGCGCGAAAAAAAGTGCCGTCTGAGGCATACAAATTTCGTTTTAATGAGTCCGTACCGTGAGGGCACTTTTAATAATGAACCCAGAGCTTGATTTAATTTGCTCTCATAGAGCTGTTACTTTTTCCATTAATGATCACGCCACCACGCGAGCCGGCGATAAAAAGCCAAACAACCTGCTATTTAACGCTTCAATACATCTTTTAAATCGAAAAATCAGAAACGTTTGAAAATATATGAAATATGGAGTGTGCAACACAAAAGCGCTCAAATCTACCGTAAAGAAAATTTTGATACAACAAAAAGTATAAAAAAGGTTCTGATATAAAATAAAAAACTACCTCTATCCATTACATTCACCAAAATCGATTCTTCTACCCTTATACGAGGGCTGTTCAATAAAGAATGATTATAATTTTTTACGGCCATAATTTTCTCACTAAAATTCAACTTTTATTATATTCTGTTAGCTTAATGTGAAACAAACACACAGTAGTAGTTTCATTGTTGTTGCTCCTGGTTCCCGCCTGTGTGAACCAGACAAGTACAGACATGTTCAGTATCGCCTATCGCTGCAATGGAGATAATACGCGAGGAACAATGTACGGCTTTGAAATTCTACTTTCGTCTCAACAAATCTTCAGCTGAGGCCAATAGAATTTTAGAGGAGGCCTATGTAGAGTCTGTTCTTCCCTACAGCACAGCTCCAAGTGGCTTAAATGTTTAAAGAGGGGAGACAATCAATTTAAAATGAAGGTGGACCCGGTGCTCCAGTTACTGCCATTACCAAAGAAAACATCAACACTGCTGCTGCCATTGTGAGAGAGGATCGACGAATTACCTTAAGATCACTTTCTGAAATACTGAACATTTCATTGGGTGTCACCGACATGTTGGTGACAGAAACATTACATATGGGACGTGTTTTTCCGTAATGGGTTCCAAGACTGTTGATTCCCGAACAAAAGGACATTCGCATGCAGGTCTGTATAATTTAAAGTTGATGTTGGAGGAAGATCTGGAGTTTCTTTCAAACGTAATCACTGCTGATGAAACTTGGCTGCATCATTTTGATCCTGTGAGCAAGCAGCAAAGCTCAGTGTGGAAATCTCCTTCATCAACAACCCCCAAAGTGGTTACTTCTCTTGGGAAAGTTATGGCCATCTCATTCTTTGATATTCATGGAATGGTTTATCAGCATGTTGTACCTGCACACACATCAATAACTGGACAATACTACAGGGATGTCCTGAAAGCATTGCAAGTCCATATCAGGTGCAAAACACAACATTTCCGTGAAGCAGGCTGGATGCTACACCACGATAATGCACGGCCGCATATTGCCAATGTTGTTGCTGAATATCTTGCAAACATCAACGTGAAGTACATCCCTCACCCTCCGTATAGTCCGGATTTAACCCATGTGACATTTTTGTATTCCCTAACTTGAAGAAACGTCTTCGTCGGAGGCATTATCCATCATCAGAAGCAGTGCTGAAGGCTGCGGAAGCGATTTTGAAGGAACTCTAAAAAAAAATTTCCAGCATGTCTTTGAAGACTTGCAGAAACGCTGGGACAAGTGCATCGCATTCAGGGGAGACTATTTTGGGAATTCCCATCAAAATTATGAGGATGAGTAAAGGTACGTTGTCAAAAAAATTGTGATCATTCTTTATTGAACAGCCTTTGTAATAATAAATTAAACTTTGGTACTTATAAGATGTTTACTCATATTGATAATTACATAAAAATAAAAGTTTTAGCCCTTTTTCACATAAATTTGCTGTTTTATTGGTTGATTTATAGATTAATAAATATACCCTGGAAAAAGAGGAATTTAATAAAGAATATAAACATATTATTAATACTACTTTAATGGTTTTAATAAAGATTTTATAAATAAGGATAGAAATATTCATTTATCAGAAAGCTATTGATGATATTTCTACTTTTAAAAAATAAAAGACGATTACTATTTTTAAAAATTTACTTAAAAATCTTGGGTAAATAAACGTTTTCAAAATTTTTTAAAGATCTGCTATAACTTCAGTTGCTCAAAATAAATATAGAATTAGAAATGTATTGCGTTGCTCTAAAAGAGATGAAATTCCTACTAATAAAACATCTGGTATGTATTAACTGTTTCGATTGTGATAAAGTTTACATTGGAAAGATAAAACGTAATTTAGAAAGCAGAACAAAAGAACATTTTCGTAACATTAAGTATAAACAGACTGATAAATCGGCCATAGCAGATCATTTTTGGTAATTTAACCATAAAATAAATCCAGAAGTTAAATTATTAAAACTATTAAATTGTCCGATACAGTTAAAGTTTTGGAAAAGTTATTTGTTTTAAAAAACAAACATCGCGTAGTGAATTTTCAAATAACGGTGCTCGATTCTGTTTTAAAATTTGCTTTATTGACAGATGTTGGTAGTACTAACAAACATTTGTACATCTAGGGTCCGTAGCGATGACGACAGTTTTGTTGTTTCCGGCTTTGATGTGTAAAGGTTTTACATGGAATCGCGATCCCGGACAATTTATAAGAAAAGTGTCGGCATTTCTTATAAGATAAGTGAACTTTTAAGTTATAAATTGTTATATTTGTATGTAAATGTATTAAATGTTGAAGTAGAAGCTTCTCTCCTGAAATATTACTGTAAATCTCAACACAGTGCTTTCAGTTGTGATTCAGGACGATGTTGATGTCTTTCTCTTCCAAAAGGCAGATTCCATTTTCTGCAGCATTAGAATGTGTGATGCACTGACGATTTTCTTTTCAATGCATCTCTTTCGCTAACTCGTTCCCCATTTGATGTAATGACTAAGAGCAAGAACGTGGCTGTTAAGTGAAATCCTCGTAATCTCACGCCACGCATTGTCACACGTCTTATCTTCATCTTCAGCATTCATCCTCAATTCACTCTCTTTATCGAATCTCTCGCCTTGTAACAAAGTGTTTCTTTCACGACAGGCTAAGGATTTCTTGCTGTCTCCACTACATTCCAGTAGGCAGAGGAGCTACAGCATTACACCCAAACGTTTTGTACCGATGGTTTACTAACAATACATGTTTTGAGGTCATCGCAATCCACGAAAAGCATTTTTTATAAAACGTTGCTCGTGTGCGTGTGTATTTAACGGCGTACGTAATAAATTGTTTAAATGCCAATCTAGGTATTTTAGTTCAGTGACTTCTAAGGACCACGGTGGGCAGGGCGGCAACTCGGGTGCTCTTCCTGGTGTGGGCAGTCTCTCTGCAGGTGTCCGGGCTGTCCACAGTCCCAACACAGGCCACTAGGTGTTCGCCGGCGTCCCTCGGCTGGTTTTCTGTCTCCGGTGTAGCGGACACTCCTCGTTCTCGACGTCGGGATGGCTGTTACCTTGGCTGCCCCCATCCTTAATGCTGCCGTCAGCGCCTCGTGGATGGTTTTATAATAGCCGAGCATTAGGCGCTGACGATTCTCCGTATCTCGTACCCCGTCCACGAATGTGTAGGTAGCTTCCCGGGATACGAACTCTGGTGGGAGTTCGACTAGGGCCTTGCTTGCTATTTGTCCAACTGCCAGGGCGAACTCTTGCAGCGTCTCCCCCGGCTGCTGTGACCTTGCCTTTAGCAAGGTCGGGTGACCTAAGGAGTCACGACAATGCAATGGGCAGGGTCCAGAAGGCCAGTACAGCTTGCATCACACATAACGTGGTCATCAAGGGGCCCACCAGACCGGCCTGGAAACCTGAAACTGTCCCACCAGAGGAAAGTGCGGGCGCTGCGGACCCTTAGCACTCGTGGTACCTCTGACGTTACTAGAGGAACCTCGGGCCGAACAGCCGAGCCTCTCCTTCGGGAGTTGTTCGGATTGGGATGGTCTCGAGGGGGCAGTGTGTTCCCGATACCCGTGGGAGATTGGGTACATCTTCGGACGGGGTTGAGGGAAGCCATTAATTCTCCCGGGTACTAGCCTGCAGAGCTAGTAAAAGGTGTGCTAGATCACCAGGCGGCCCCACCGAGGTCATATCGGTAGTCTTCACCTTAGGTGTTGGCGCGCGTAAGTGGCGTATCCACTTCCGTCCCGTCCTGTGTCCCTAGGACCAGATGGGGGGGGGCCTTGTTAGGTAACTAGGTCTTGCCCTATGGAAAGCCCCACGGAGGATGCCGAGCGCCCTTTGGGACAGCTCGGATAACTCCCTGGTTGAAAGAGGCCCGGGTCTTGTTCCTACGGGTTCAAGGCTAATGGGAGTAGAACCTCTGGACTCAACGCAACAACTGTCCCACCAGAGGATCAAATCATCCTGCAATGCAGCAGCGGAACTCCCGCCGACATTTCTACCCAAAAAGAGACCATCAGATGAGAGATCATGACGTGAAATGATAACGGAGGTGAAATAAAGGGACATTAAATTCGCTAGGTGTAATTAACCAACATTCACCTAGCGACCCCTAAAAACCCATTGGTCTGGTAGTTCGCCAACGGGAATTGAACTTGGACCAACCGAATGCACGCCACAGAATAAATCCTTTCAGCTATCCTTCTCGATTTAATTCTGAAATAACTTCTATATAACTGATAAACTGTGACAGATGGCCAAAAAGTTACTTGGGGGGGGGGCGGAATTGAAGAGTATATCTTGTTAAATAAAACAACTTATGTAAAATGTTTTTTTTTTCGGAGACACACACTTTCATGAATTTCTTTGTTATTTTTATGAAATTGGAAGCTCTTTTTTTCTCTTGGACACACAAAGAAAATATAATTACAAAATCACCACTCAGACAACCTAAAACATTTCACCATCACTTAAAGTCTACTGTATTTCCTTGTAACTACAATAAGATAATGTTTATCTTGAAGTAGATAGAGCTACAAGGGCTTGTACAAGAGTAGAGAGTCATGTATATAAAACATTTGACTATCATTTAAAGTCTACTGTATTCTCTTGTAACTACAATACGATAATGTTTATCTTGAAGTAGATAGAGCAATAAGTGTTTGTACAAGAGTAGAGAAAGTCATGTATATAAAACATTGACTATCACTTAAAGTCTACTGTATTCCCTTGTAACTACAATAAGATAATGTGTATCTTGAAGTAGATAGAACAATAAGCGTTTGTAAGAGAGTAGAGAAAGTCATGTATATAAAACATTTGACTATCACTTAAAGTCTACTGTATTTCCTTGTAACTACAAAAAGATAATGTTTATCTTGAAGTAGATAGAGCAATAATTCTCTGTATAAGAGTAGAGAAAGTCATGTATATAAAACATTTGACTATCACTTAAAGTCTACTGTATTCCCTTGTGATTCCAAAAAGATAATGTTTATCTTGAAGTAGATAGAGCAATAAGCGTTTGTATAAGAGTAGAGAAAGTCATGTATATACAACAAAAGATAATGTTTATCTTGAAGTAGATAGAGCAATAAGCGTTTGTATAAGAGTAAAGAAAGTCATGTATAAAAACATATGACTATCACTTAAAGTCTACTGTATTCCCTTGAACTACAATAAGATAATGTTTATCTTGAAGTAGATAGAGCAATAAGTGTTTGTACAAGAGTATAGAAAGTCATGTATATAAAACATTTGACTCTCACTTAAAGTCTACTGTATTCCCTTGTAACTACAATAAGATAATGTTTATCTTGAAGTAGATAGAGCAATAACGGTTTGTACAAGAGTAGAGAAAGTCATGTATATAAAACATTTGACTATCACTTAAAGTTTACTGTATCTCCGTGTAACTACAATATGCTAATGTTTATCTTGAAGTAGATAGAGCAACAAGTGTTTGTACAAGAGTAGAGAAAATCATGTATATAAAATATTTGACTATCACTTATAGTCTACTGTGCTTCCTTGTAACTACAATAAGATAATGTTTATCTTGAAGTAGATAGAGCAATAAGTGTTCGTACAAGAGTAGAGAAAGTCATGTATATAAAACATTTGACTATCACTTAAAGTCTACAGTATTCCCTTGTAACTACAATAAGATAACGTTTATCTTGAAGTAGATAGAGCAATAAGTGTTTGTAGAAGTGTAGAGAAAGTCATGTATATAAAACATTTGACTATCACTTAAACTCTACTGTATTCCCTTGTAACTACAATAAGATAACGTTTATCTTGAAGTAGAGCAATAAGTGTTTGTAGAAGTTTAGAGAAAGTCATGTATATAAAACATTTGACCATCACTTAAAGTCTACTGTATTCCCTTGTAACTACAATAAGATAATGTTTATCTTGAAGTAGATAGAGCAATAAGTGTTTGTACAAGAGTAGAGAAAGGCATGTATATAAAACATTTGACTATCACTTAAAGTTTACTGTATCTCCGTGTAACTACAATATGCTAATGTTTATCTTGAAGTAGATAGAGCAACAAGTGTTTGTACAAGAGTAGAGAAAATCATGTATATAAAATATTTGACTATCACTTATAGTCTACTGTGCTTCCTTGTAACTACAATAAGATAATGTTTATCTTGAAGTAGATAGAGCAATAAGTGTTCGTACAAGAGTAGAGAAAGTCATGTATATAAAACATTTGACTATCACTTAAAGTCTACAGTATTCCATTCTAACTACAATAAGATAACGTTTATCTTGAAGTAGATAGAGCAATAAGTGTTTGTAGAAGTGTAGAGAAAGTCATGTATATAAAACATTTGACTATCACTTAAACTCTACTGTATTCCCTTGTAACTACAATAAGATAACGTTTATCTTGAAGTAGATAGAGCAATAAGTGTTTGTAGAAGTTTAGAGAAAGTCATGTATATAAAACATTTGACTATCACTTAAAGTCTACTGTATTCCCTTGTAACTACAATAAGATAATGTTTATCTTGAAGTAGATAGAGCAATAAGTGTTTGTACAAGAGTAGAGAAAGGCATGTATATAAAACATTTGACTATCACTTAAAGTCTACTGTATTACCTTGTAACTACAATAAGATAACGTTTATCTTGTGGTAGATAGAGCAATAAGTGTTTGTATAAGAGTAGAGAAAGTCATATATATAAAACATTTGACTATCACTTAAAGTCTACTGTATTCCCTTGTAACTACAATAAGTAAATGTTTATCTTGAAGTAGATAGAGCAATAAGTGTTTGTACAAGAGTAGAGAAAGGCATGTATATAAAACATTTGACTATCACTTAAAGTTTACTGTATCTCCGTGTAACTACAATATACTAATGTTTATCTTGAAGTAGATAGAGCAACAAGTGTTTGTACAAGAGTAGAGAAAATCATGTATATAAAATATTTGACTATCACTTATAGTCTACTGTGCTTCCTTGTAACTACAATAAGATAATGTTTATCTTGAAGTAGATAGAGCAATAAGTGTTCGTACAAGAGTAGAGAAAGTCATGTATATAAAACATTTGACTATCACTTAAAGTCTACAGTATTCCCTTGTAACTACAATAAGATAACGTTTATCTTGAAGTAGATAGAGCAATAAGTGTTTGTAGAAGTGTAGAGAAAGTCATGTATATAAAACATTTGACTATCACTTAAACTCTACTGTATTCCCTTGTAACTACAATAAGATAACGTTTATCTTGAAGTAGATAGAGCAATAAGTGTTTGTAGAAGTTTAGAGAAAGTCATGTATATAAAACATTTCACTATCACTTAAAGTCTACTGTATTCCCTTGTAACTACAATAAGATAATGTTTATCTTGAAGTAGATAGAGCAATAAGTGTTTGTACAAGAGTAGAGAAAGGCATGTATATAAAACATTTGACTATCACTTAAAGTCTACTGTATTACCTTGTAACTACAATAAGATAACGTTTATCTTGTGGTAGATAGAGCAATAAGTGTTTGTACAAGAGTAGAGAAAGTCATATATATAAAACATTTGACTATCACTTAAAGTCTACTCTATTCCCTTGTAACTACAATAATGTATGCATTCCATACAGGAGAGCATAAGCAATTATGGGGCGTGTAAGGAATTTGTAAATCAGTACTGAGCACTCCAGACCAATCTGTGACTTCTTCTGTAGCAAGTAATAGAGCATTTTTATTCTAGAAGTGGCTATTGTGGAAATGTAAGATGTGTGAGCATTCCACTTAGTGCTCTAGAGTATAGTCAATTGACTCTCACATAATGACCAAGACCGTTCTGTTCCTAACTGGGATTTTCAATATGTGTCTCACCCTAGAGTACTTTCCACGCAAGTGTAGGGAGGCCCAGGTGATAGGCATATTGAAACTTGCGAAGAATCCGGTACATCCTTCCAGCTACCGCTGCATTATCCTCCTTTCCATCCCCTCGAAAGTCCTCGAGAAGTTTATCCTTACCCTATTGTCCTCAATTCTGGGATACATTCAAGACATTGCCGACCACCTGTTTGGATTTCGTCCTAGGCACTCGACAGGCCGGCAGTTGCAGCGGCTGGTGTGTACCACTGCCCTGGGCTTCCAGGAAGGCGCCTTCACGGCTGCAGTGTCGTTGGACGTGGAGAAGGCCTTCCTACGACATGGCATGCCGGGCTCCTATACAAACTGATCCATCTGGAGCTCCCTACACAGATGATCAACATCATACACAGCGGTCTACGACACGGTATCTTTCAAGTCACTGTATTGCGGAAAACATCAGCACTGAGGCCAGTGACAGCGGGAGTCCCCGAAGGTTCTGTACTATCTCCTACCTTATTCAATGTCTTTATGGCAGACTTCCCCACAGAACCACGAGTCGAAATGGCACAATACGCTGACGATGTGCTTCTGTTCTGCAAAGACAAACACATCAGAGCCTTCAACCCCATACAAAGACACTTACGCCTCACACAATAGTGTTGTCGGCGTTGGCGGACGTCCGTTAATCCGGACAAAAGCCACGACATACTTTTTCCTAAGCGCCATAGTCTCTCAGACCTCAGCTTCCGTGGTCGAAGGATAGAGTGACTATTCTCGCCCGTCCTTCTAGTGTTATGTAGACACGCAGCAAAAACTTCTGGCTTTACACAGCCATTCAAAACTACGGACTATGGATGGTCGGTCATACCAAGATTTCCCAGCCTAGTGATGACTTCTTATTCCGTGTCAAAAGACTTTTTTATCCAGATTTATTGAACCATATTTTACACAGTGGTATATTAGGGTTAGAGTTGATACATAAAATATAGAATTTTAACAAAAATATTTTAAATACTAGAAGCAAGAAATTATGTTTTAATCTAATGCATATTAGACGTTTAAATACTGAGTTTATAAACATCATGAAGTACTTATACTCTTGTGGCTTCATTAGCAAAGATGTGAGCGGAGCAGAAAGTTCAGTTCCTAGAGAGTCTAGCTTGAATATTAATTCTTGTCTTCCTCTCCAAAAAATGGGACAACAGAAAAGAAGATGAACCACAGTTTGAAATTCTTCATCACACATGCACTCGGGGTTGGATGTTAAGTGAAACCGTGATAAGTATTTACCATGTCCACTTAAAAATTGTGTCAAAACAAAATTTGGTACAAGAGTTTCACATTTTCCTCTATTATATACACAAGGGAATAATAATGTTTTTGTTAAACTTCTATTTGGTGTTGTTAGCCATTGTTGGTTCCATTCTTCAAGAATATGTTGATGTATTATTCTCCTTACAGTAGAAATAGGACATAAAGAGTATGTCACAGGAAGATTGGATTCTGCAGCAATCAGCTCTCTCGTTACCTAAAATTCCACTGTGTCCTTTAAGCCATCCCATTCAAATATGTCCTGGATGGTTTTGCAGAAAGGTCCTGATTTCATGTGCTAATGAATTTAAGTTGTATTTATCATTAATAGCGAGTAGAGCTGATTGTGAATCACTAAGAATACGGGCACTGTCCACATTAACAGTACACCATTTTATAGCTTCTTTAATTGCTAAGAGCTCCGACTGGAATACAGAACATTCACGTGACAATTTAAACATGGAGTGAGTATGTTCCGTTTGGTTTTCATAAACAACAAAAGAACATCCTACTGCAGATATATTATCTTCAAATTGGTAACGCGAACCGTCTGTATATATGTAATAAACATGAAGATTACATATTTCCTTTAAACAGGTTACAAAACTTGATGGGTGTCCTGCTGTGGTAGCATGCTCCGGGATTTGTAGTTCTAAGCGAGACAGATAATACTCACATTCACGTCCATGTCTTAAATTCGTAATAGTTGCTGTTGATAAACCAGTGAGAGCCAAAGGTTCCATGTTAGCCATAATCTGTGTCAAAAGTTGCAAGTTGCAAGTTCTACTACTTACATTGCATATTAGTGTAACATATCAAAATAATTGATTGCAGTCATTTGTTTATCATTTGTTTATAGAGTAATTAAGTTGTTACTGCGGATGGAGAGAGTCAACTGTTTATGTATTCAGAGTCCCGCTAGCCAGTTAGCTCTTTGCCGTAAGCAAGTGCTGTATAAATATGAAGTTATATAAAATGCTAAATACCCATCGGGGAACTTCCCTTTAAGGAATGATAATCGCAAAAGAAACAGTCTCTAAGGCAAGGTAGTTATCTGTTCTCTTTTATTTGCGTTTGCTTTTAGTGCTCCATCAAGCCTCTCTCCTCGGTTCCTTATTACTCAAGACTGGCTTCACTTTATTTGCTCAAGTGATCAATAATGCAGCATCTCTCTTTTCTCTTTTCCAGGATGCTAAAAATGTTCCTTCATTCTACACTTGTCTCATTTCCTTGATATACAGAAATGTTTCTCTTGGGGGATCTCTGTGGTTATAACTGAATTGAAAGGAGCTGCCCAAGTCTGTCATCTTTCCTCAAGCCAAGTGCAAACTAGCTCTGATTTTTTTATATTTATTGTACCAGTACACTATATTCACGGTGTTGACACTTGCATTCTTTCTCCCATTTGTACTAATAGAGTCCGACATTAAAGCACCCTTCTTTGCCTAGTATAGTGATACAGCTAAACAATGAGGGACGTAGCACAGACGTGTGACATAGGCGCGGATACGGAGCTCCCTAAAGTTTCTCTAACTTATCTCACTGGCCCTTCTCTGACCTAAAGTTGTCAGTTGTTATGGTTGCCATAAAATCGCATAAATGAGGAATAGTATGCAATAACGAATATGCTAAATACAAATGACAGAGCGCACCCTCATACGTAGCTGCTATGAAAAGTTTCGAACCTAACAAACATAAAAGATATTCTATCACAATGTAATTTCAACACAGTCTCCTTGTAACCCTACAAACTTCTCCCAGCAATGTCCCATCTCTGTAACACGTCCAAATAGTACTCGGCGTTTTTCAACGTAGTCTCCTTGTAATTCTACACACTTCTCCCAGCGACGTTCCCATCTTTGTAACCCGTCCAAATAGTACTCGACGTTTTTCAACATAGTCTCCTTGTAACTCTACACATTTCTCCCAGCGATGTTCTCATCTCTGTAATCCGTCCAAATAGTCCTCGGTGTTTTTCAACATAGTCTCCTTGTAACTCTACACACTCTCCCAGCGATGTTCTCATCTCTATAACACGTCCAAATAGTCCTCGGTGTTTTTCAATATAGTCTCCTTGTAACTCTACACACTTCTCCCAGCGATGTTCCCATCTCTGTAATCCGTCCAAATAGTCCTCGGTGTTTTTCAACATAGTCTCCTTGTAGCTCTACACACTTTTCCCAGCGATGCTCTCATCTCTGTAATCCGTCCAAATAGTCCTCGGTGTTTTTCAACATAGTCTCCTTGTAACTCTACACACTTGTCCCAGCGATGTTCTCATCTCTGTAATCCGTCCAGATAGTCCTCGGTGTTTTTCAACATAGTCTCCTTGTAACTCTACACACTTGTCCCAGCGATGTTCTCATCTCTGTAAACCGTCCAAATAGTACGCGGCGTTTTTCAACATAGTCTCCTTGTAGCTCTACACACTTCTCCCAGCGATGTTCCCATCTCTGTAACACGTCCAAATAGTACTCGGCGTTTTTCAACATAGTCTCCTTGTAGCTCTACACACTTCTCCCAGCGATGTTCCCATCTCTGTAATCCGTCCAAATAGTACTCGGCGTTTTTCAACATAGTCTCCTTGTAGCTCTACACACTTCTCCCAGCGATGTTCCCATCTCTGTAATCCGTCCAAATAGTCCTCGGTGTTTTTCAACATAGTCTCCTTGTAGCTCTACACACTTCTCCCAGCGATGTTCTCATCTCTGTAATCCGTCCAAATAGTACTCGGCGTTTTTCAACATAGTCTCCTTGTAGCTCTACACACTTCTCCCAGCGATGTTCCCATCTCTGTAATCCGTCCAAATAGTACTCGGCGTTTTTCAACATAGCCTCCTTGTAGCTCTACACACTTCTCCCAGCGATGTTCTCATCTCTGTAATCCGTCCAAATAGTACTCGGTGTTTTTCAACATAGTCTCCTTGTAGCTCTACACACTTCTCCCAGCGATGTTCTCATCTCTGTAATCCGTCCAAATAGTACTCGGCGTTTTTCAACATAGTCTCCTTGTAGCTCTACACACTTTTCCCAGCGATGCTCTCATCTCTGTAATCCGTCCAAATAGTCCTCGGTGTTTTTCAACATAGTCTCCTTGTAGCTCTACACACTTCTCCCAGCGATGTTCCCATCTCTGTAATCCGTCCAAATAGTCCTCGGTGTTTTTCTACATATTCTCCTTGTAGCTCTACACACTTCTCCCAGCGATGTTCCCATCTCTGTAATCCGTCCAAATAGTACTCGGCGTTTTTCAACATAGTCTCCTTGTAGCTCTACACACTTCTCCCAGCGATGTTCCCATCTCTGTAATCCGTCCAAATAGTCCTCGGTGTTTTTCAGCATAGTCTCCTTGTAGCTCTACACACTTCTCCCAGCGATGTTCTCATCTCTGTAATCCGTCCAAATAGTACTCGGTGTTTTTCAACATAGTCTCCTTGTAGCTCTACACACTTCTCCCAGCGATGTTCCCATCTCTGTAATCCGTCCAAATAGTACTCGGTGTTTTTCTACATATTCTCCTTGTAACTCTACACACTTTTCCCAGCGATGTTCTCATCTCTGTAATCCGTCCAAATAGTCCTCGGTGTTTTTCAACACAGTCTCCTTGTAACTGTACACACTTGTCCCAGCGATGTTCTCATCTCTGTAATCCGTCCAAATAGTCCTCGGTGTTTTTCAACATAGTCTCCTTGTAGCTCTACACACTTGTCCCAGCGATGTTCTCATCTCTGTAATCCGTCCAAATAGTCCTCGGTGTTTTTCAACATAGTCTCCTTGTAGCTCTACACACTTCTCCCAGCGATGTTCTCATCTGTTTAACCCGTCCCGGCGCTTTTATCTACAAAATAATTTTTTACAAAGTGATTGTCTCTTCATTTGACGAAAATCTGTGTCCTCCGAACGCAATTTTTTGATGAGGGAACAAAAGGAAGTCGCTTGGGGCTAAATCTGGTGAGTCGAGCAGTTCAAACCGTAGATCGTGGATTTTCGACATTGCAACCGCTGAGTTGTGGGATGGTGCGTTGTCTTCGTGAAACAGGATTTCCTTTTTCTGCAAATGCGGCAGTTTTTCCAGCAAGTTACGCCTTCAGCTTGTGAAGTAATCATGCGTAGTGTGCTCCTGTAATGGTTGTTACCTTTTGAAGGTAATCGATTAAAGTAACTCCATGACTATCCCAAAAACAGTCGCAATCATTTCCTCAGCAAAAAAAAGACAGTTTCTGTTATTTAGAGACAGTTCCTCCTTTCAGTTTGGACTGAATTTTTCTAATGGTGTATCCAAGTTTAATCTTCAGTAATTAATCGGTGCCAAAACTCGAATTTATTGCGTCTAAACTGAGCCAAAAGAGCGTTAGAAATGTTCGTCGAACACGTTTTTAGTCTAACGTGAACAAACGCGGCACCCAATCCGCGGACAGCTTTCTCATGTCTAAATGTTGATTTAATAAGTGGCAAACACGTTCTTTTGACATGTTCATAGCCTCTGCTATCTCTGTCACTTTAATTCGGCGATCGTCTAGCACCATTTGGTGAACTTTGGCTATGTTTTTTTTCGGTAGTTGCCGTTTTGGACATACCGAATGTTCATTGTCTCCTAAGCTCTTACGGCCACGTTTAAATTCAGCTGCCCAAAATTTCACTGTCGTAAATGATGGTGCAGAGTCCCCATACACAGAATCCAACTCGTCTTTGATTTGCGTCGGTGTATTGCCTTCAAAACCAAATATTTATTGACAGTTCGATAGTTGATGATCTCCATTTAAATAAAAACACTACGTCAACCCACTCAAGCGCGCCTCGGTAGCGTAGATGTAGCGTGTGTGCCTCACCTTCAAGAGGTCCCGAGTTCGAATCTTGGTCAGGGTGAGTTTCATGGATAAGGGTTTATCCGCGGATTTTCGTGATCCTGAGAAACGAATGTCCGGTAGCTCTAAGCTCCATGACCCCGGTCTCAATTGAGCATCATTTCACCCAGTTCATTCGTCGTCCGAAATGACTTAACGTTGGAGAACGTAAATTACAACAACAAAAGAAAAACACTCACTCAAACGACTGTTACATAACAACTGAGTGTCCAAAATGGCTAAAACATTGGTGAGTATCTGTCAACAGATGAGCAACGAAATTCACTAGCTTTTATTTACGTTGCTGCGTTTTCCTGTTGAGGTCGGAAGTTTTTCGGACCATCCTCGTGTTATCACAATGAATATACCTTAAAATTAATAGAAAAGAGCTTTGGTCAATAATAATAAATGTCGTTAGAGCAAGTTCCTTCCAAGTGGACATATCAGAAACATTATACGAGACCTTTTCAATAAATAACGATGACAATTTTTTTGACAACGTACCCTTACTCATTCTCATAATTTTGATGGTCGTTCTCAAAATAGTATCCCCTGAATACGATGTACTTGTCCCAGCGTTTCTGTCAGTCTTCAAAGACATGCTGGAAACAATTTTTGAGAGATCCTTCAAAATCGCAACCGCAGCCTTCACCACTGCCTCTGATGATGGATAATGCTCCCACGAAGGCGTTTCTTCAAGTTAGGGAATAGAATAAAGTCACATAGAGCTAAATTCGGACTATAGAGAGGGTGAGGGATGCACTGCACATTGATTTTTCAAGACATTCAGCAACGTCATTGGCAATATGCGGCCACGCATTATCGTGGTGCAGCATCCAGTCTGCTTCACGGAAATGTGGTCTTTTACGCCTGATATGGACTTGCAATGTTTTCAGGACATCACTTTAGTATTGCCCAGTCACTGGTGTGTGTGCAGGTACAACATGCTGATAAACCGTTCCATGAATATTAAAGAATGAGATGTCCATAGCTTTCCCAAAAGAAGCAACCACTTTAGCATTTTTGGGGGTTGGTGATAAAGGATATTTCCACTCTGAGCTTTGCTGTTTGCTCTCAGGATCAAACTGATGTAGCCAAGTTTCATCAGCAGTGATTACGTTTGAGTGAAACTCCGGATCTTCCTCTAATATCAACTTTAACTGCATATGAATGTCCTTTTGTTCGGGAATCAACAGTCTTGGAAGCCATCGCGCACAAACACGTCTCATGTGTAATGTTTCTACCACCAATGAAATGTTCAGTACTTCAGAAAGTGATCTTAAGGTAGTTCGTGGATCCTGTCTCACAATGGCAGCAGCAGTGTTGATGTTTTCTTCCGTAAGAGCAGTAACTGGAGCACCGGTTCCATCTTGCTTTGAAATTGTCTCCCCTCTTCAAATATTTTAAAGCACCTTCGAGCTGTGCTGTAGGGAAGAACAGACTCTCCATAGACCTCCTGTAACATTGTATAGGCCTCAACTGAAGATTTGTAGAGAGGAAAACAGAATTTCAAAGCCGCATATTGTTGCTCGCGTGTTACCTTCATTGCCGTGGAAAGCAATAGTGAACATGTCTGAACTTGCCTGGTACTCACAGGCGTAAACCAGGAGTACCAACAATGAAACTACTACTGCGTGTTTGTTCCATATTAAGCTAACAGAATATAATAAGATTAAATTATAGTGCGAAAAATTATGACCGTAAAACAAATGTGATCATTCTTTATTGAATAGCCTCGTATTTCTTTATATTTTAATATCCTTCAATATGGTAAATGATAATTATTAAAGCTTTCTTTTTACTAAATTGAATTATAAAGTTCTTTTTGGGTGTTTTCTTTGAAAATGTTTCACCTCAGCGATTGGGGAACAGCCTATAGCGGTTAGAGAAGGCCATGTAGATGTAGCAGGAGATTGTTTTTAACAAGTGACTGTTCTCTGTTGCGTAATGGACGTACTCAGGCAGATAGAAGTGTAAACTGGTGACGTTTATGTAACCATTTGACTGTGTAATGTGCACATACAGTCCTTCCAGACCCTCGTCCGTAACAATTAAGAACATTCCAGATATTCAATTTCGCGACCTCTTGCGGAATTCGCATTAGGTAATTTATTTTAGTAAATTAATTGCCCGAAACGTAAATTTCTCACACAAAAGGAAATTTTGTAACGCCGACGAGGAAGAAAAATGACCTTCTTGTTCACCAAATCTTTGCCCCATTCTTTCCATTAGAAACAATGGGATTCTATTAATGTAATTACTCGGCAAGCCGCCTGCCATTAGCTCCAGCCAACTTTAATCTAAAGGACGAGGCACTTGAGATATCTGATGTTCAAAACACTCCTTCATAATAAATTCCTTGACTCAACAACTCCTCCACTTCATCATATCAGGGAAGGAGCACGTCAAAAAGTTATATCCACTAGGTAACTACGTGCCTGGCTACATTTTTCTGGAAGTTAATTTTATGTTGCTACGAAAACGTCACATGTGACCTTTCACATTTTTGATAGCTTAAGGCTGCTTTAGGCCACGTCACAGTGAATTAATTTTGTATTTATTTTAACTGAAAAGCTATTTATACCGTAAACAGTAATACACATGACTTACAGCTTTACATTTTAACACTTTTATAACAATTCCTATTAAATCGTCGATTGCAACAAACCTATTTATATCCCTACCCCAACAAACCTATTGGAAGTGATTCAAATTTCTGTTAGTAAAGAAAACAATTGAGTCACTGTAAACATTACTTTTAAATATATATCATTTATTTATTATACAAGGACTGTTCAATAAAGGATGAACATAATTTTTCGCACTATGCTTCAGTCTTATTATATTCTGTTAGCTTAATGTGAAACAAACATGCCGTAGTAGTTTCATTATTGCTACTCCTGGTTCTCGCCTGTGAGAACCAGGCAAGTTCAGACATGTTCAGTATCGTCTACCGCTGCAATGGAGGTAACACGCGAGGAAAAATATGCGGCATTGAAATTCTGCCTTCGTCTCAACAAATCTTCAGTTGAGGCCTGTACAATGTTACAGGAGGCCTACGGAGAGTCTGTTCTTCCCTACAGCACAATCCGAAGGTGGTTTAAGATGTTTAAAGAGGGGAGACAATCAATTTCAAAGGAAGGTGGATCCGTTGCTCAAGTTATTTCTCTTACGGAAGAAAACATCAACACTGCTGCTGCCATTGTGAGAGAGGATCGACGGATTACCTTAAGATCACTTTCTGAAATACTGAACAGTTCATTGGGTGCCACCCACACGTTGGTGACAGAAACATTACACATGAGACGTGTTTGTGTGCGATGGGTTCCAAGACTGTTGATTCCCGAACAAAAGAACATTAGCATGTAGGTTAAAGTTGATATTAGAGGAATATCCGGAGATTCTTTCAAACGTAATCACTGCTGATGAAACTTGGCTACATCATTTTGATCCTGAGAGCAAACAGCAAAGCTCAGTGTGGAAATATCCTGCATGTTGTACCTGCACACACATCAGTAACTGGACGATATTACAGGGATGTGAATGTGAGGATCTACTTTCATTAGTGCTGGACCCGTAGGACCAGAACCCGGGCATCTCGGGTTCGTTTCACCGTAGGACAGTACCTATTTTTATAAACTGCCCCCCACCGCTGCTCACGCAGACAGGACGGAAGTGGATACGCAACTTTCGCGCCCGTCCTTAATGAATCAGCTACCAAAAAACCTTCGTAGGGCCGCCGGTGATCTAGCACACCAGCTACTAGTTCTGCAGGTCCAGAGGTCCAGAGTTAGTCCTAATCGGGCGGGGCTATCCCCGTCCGGGTGTCTTATGCCGCAGTACCTAGCCGCTTTGCGGCTTAACCTGCGAAATGAGCTAGTAGTTCCATGTTCTGCTGGGGTGTTTCAAATTATTGAATGTTTGGAATGGGTTGCCCCTTTTGTCGAGGGCAGCTGCACTTAATCGTTCTCCCTTTTTGGGAGACACGATTTAATTCTTTTTTTGCTCCGTTTTGGCTACGGGTTGTGTAGCGCTTGGTCCTTCGGCGTAAAAATTGGTCCCAGAAACATCTGGGGTTTTTCCTTGGGTTACCCAAGGAGTCCCAAGACGTCTCTCGGCAGTCTGAAGGACGGCAAGCGTCTTTGAGCTCTCGGGTCATACCTTCCCAGGGAGTTCACTAAAGGGTTGGGGTGAATTTGGATTTTGTCGTACACTAATCGTGCCCTCTCGCGAATGACATCGACAATGTACGGGATCTGGGAGTAACTAGTTCTGCAGGCTAGCACCCGGGACTCATAAAGCAACCCTCTACCCCCTCCAGGCGGCCGGAACCTGGCCGTAGGTAGCCAATTTCCCGTGGGTGGTGGGAACACACTGCCCCCTCGAGTCCAACCCATTTCAAACAGCTCCCAAAGGGAAGGGCTCGAATGTTCGGCTCGAGGTTCCTCTAGTAGCGTCAGAGGTACTACGAGTGCTAAGGGTCCGCAGTGCCCGCTCCTTAGCAGCTGAAAGGGACGAATCCCCTCCCCTACGGGAACCACACCACAGGGATGTCCTGAAAACATTGCAAGTCCAAATCAGGCGCAAAAGACCACATTTCCGTGAAGCAGACTGGATGCTGCACCATGATAACGTGCGGCCGCATATTGCCAATGTTGTTGCTGAATAACTTGCAAAAATGATCATGAAGTGCATCCCTCACCCTCCCTATAGTCCGGATTTAGCCCCATGTGACTTTTTTTTATTCCCTAACTTGAAGAAACGCCTTCGTGGGAGACATTATCCATCATCAGAAGCACTGGTGAAGGCTGCGGAGGCGATTCTAAAGGATCTCTAAAAAATGGTTATCAGTCTTAGAAGACTGACAGAAACGCTGGGACAAGTGCATCGCACTCAGGGGAGACAATTTTGAGGACTATAAAAATTATGAGAGTGAGTAGGGGTACGTTGTCAAAAAAAATATAATCGTTATTTATTAAACAGCCGTCGTACTTGTTAGAATTCAAATGGAGTCCGAAACATTAATTTCCACACAGACCTCGCAGTCGAATTTGAGGTTAGAACGCACTAGTAGTGTAGCAAAGCTTATTGTAACAAAAGGGTTAATAAATATAAAGCTTAGATCGTTTAACCCTCCTCCAGTGACCATCTTGCACTAGAAAACAGATCACACTGGCCGCCGAGTAGAAAGCTTTACTGCAAATAAGCCAGACAGAGTATTAGAAACTGTAAATACGTGGAGATAAGGCAGAATGCCAACACAGAGCTGTTAACATCCTTGGCGAACACTCCAATACACTTTGGTTAGCTTCTCAAACAGATAACAAGAGCAGTTTAAAAAGACAAGCTAACTTTTCCTGCCAGAGTCGAAAGACATAAGTTCAATCTCCACATATACACAAAAACTTTGTCTCCTTCTTACGACAGTTCTCAACTGATGGTCCCCGAACCTAATGTGGCAAGCGAAGCTCTTTGTTTATTTATTTTTACTTTTTATATTGTTCACTTGGTAGGTAGTAGAGATACTGTATTCAAACGAAAAATTCGATCACAGGAAATGCACAGTTTGATATCCAGAGGAAGCATTCTTAGAAAAAACACCTTCAGTCTCTTTCTGCAAATACCGCAGTTGGTATTATAGTTCAGTTGGGAAGAGAATTTTTAAGGGAGGAAGGAATCCCAAAGTTACCTTTGCTGGAAAATGTATCGAAAATGTGCATTCTTTTGTAAAATGGACCTTAATATTTTTATTAAAATGGCACATATTTAAATATATTTACACACACAGACTCACACACATATATATATATGAATATACCTTTGTCCGTCTCGGAAATATTCGAAAACGGATGCACCGATTTGCCTAATTTTGGTATTTAAATATTTGTGTAAGTCCAAGAAAGGTTTAAAAGTTGATAGAAATAATATGAAATGATAATGGACCGCATTATTAACTAAATATTAAAGTAGAGACGTAAACGTTTACGGAACAGAAACACCTTCTTTTATTTTCAACAAACAAAAGCATTACGAATTAGAAGGATATTCCACTTCTCGCCAAAGTCTTTAAAGCTATTTCACTTATTGTATTTTATTAAACAGCGTTTTTGGCCGCCTCGGTAACGTAGATTGTAGCATGTCTGCCTCACGTTTAAGAGGTCCCGAGATCGAATCTCGGTCAGGGTGAGTTACTTGGATAAGGCTTTTACCAGGGTTTTCTCTTATCCTGACAGAGGAATGTCAGGTAACTCTAAGCTCAATGGACCCCGTACTCATTTGAGAATCATTTCACCCATTCCATTCATCGTCCGATATGAGTTAACGTTGGAGGACGTAAATTACACAAAAAGAAAACCGGAAAGCCCCACGCAGGCGCCGGGCACAATTTTGGGACAGCTCGGTAACTCCCTGGTCTAAGGAGACCCGGGTCCTTGTAATCTACGGCTCCAGGACTAATGGGAGTAGAACCTCTGGCGTTAATGTCCAAACCCCTTGTTTGTGACATATGTGGTTTCGGAGATATGGAAACATAAGACGTCTGACCACAAACAAAAGAATCATTAACTGTCAGTTAATTTACACTTTATTTTTATGTATTTTCACGTATATGTATGCTGCAGTATACAGACTTATATTATTCCATATAGCACGCATCACCTTGTGTCAGATGACAGGTATTTCAGTAAAGCGTGTAGATACATCGTATGCAGGGTAAACAATTCCCTGTAATACGACCAAGCGTGACATCACTTGGCAAATCCTGATGTTTAACAGTCTCTTTAAGGTGCTGCAGTTAACCACTTATTATGCCACAAGAACACGCATGGTAATCACATGAACGCTCTAGGTATTTACCTAAACTCCTCCTTTACAAAATCAACAACTCTTTTTACAGACAGAGGATATTGCTGGGATTCACAGACTTCATTTCCTTTCCAAACAAAAGTTTTTCTTCCCAATTTTTGCCACCATTTGTTCTCTGCAGATATCTGACAGAGTTTTCTTCCTGCAGACATCCAACAAGGCGATGGAAACAAAAACTGCACGTTAAGGGAGGAAAAATAAACAAAGTGTAATAGAATAAAATAAGAAGAAGAAGAAGTAGGGGTAGTTACGGGACTACAAACATTTCCTCTCTCAACAACTTGGGATGGAAGTGAGGTTCGATATCCTGCCTCGCTCTGCATACGGACTAAAATCCAATTTTATCCGCCGCGGTGCTGACATCTGCCGTGCTTCTCCAGTACTAAGTCCATGACTAGGAAATCGGCTTCTACAGTTTTTTTTTTTTCTTTTCTTTTTTACTTCTCTCTCTTGAATATTTAATCGCCTCTCTTAAGATTTCCTTCGCCGGTTACACTGCTTACTTTCCCTCTTGTTTCAAGTAAGACGTAATTGAAGATGGCAGAGGAAAAACTGCAAATCTCCAGCTGTTCTTTCATGTATATATTCAACAACTTTGGGACAATAACTCCATATGTTTTAAAGATGGTGTATTTGTACGCGTCATAAGATGTTAATTTATGTTCTAGATATGGAAGAAGTATGCCCCAAAATATGTTAATAGCAATGTTATAAGTAAATAATGGACATATTAAGGTAATAAATATTTGATATGAAATTACATGAAATTGCAGACACTAAGATTTACTCGCAGAATCAGGTCACCTGGTCATAAGCCTTTGGTTTTCCTGAGCAGTCTGATGTCATTTCTTCTTGACATTCGCTTTTTTTACACTAATCCACTTTTCTCTTAACTTACGAGGGCTGTTCAATAAAGAATGATCATAATTCTTTACGGTCATAGTTATACTCTGTTAGCTTAATGGAATACAAACACGCCGTAGTAGTTTTATTGTTGTTACTTCTGGTTCCCGCCTGTGAGAACCAGGCAACTTCAGACATGTTTAGTCTGTAATGGAGGACTCAAGGAACAATATGCGGCGTTGTAATTCTGCTTTCGTCTCAACAAATCTTCAGTTGAGGCCTATAAAATGTTACAGGAGACCCATGGAGAATGTCTTCTTCCCTACAGATAGCTCGAAGGTGGTTTAAAATGTTTAAAGAGAGAAGGCAATCAATTTCAAAGGAAGGTGGATCCGGTACTCCAGTTACTGCTCTTACGGAAAAAACATCAACACTGCTGCTGCCATTGTCAGAGAGGATCGACGAATTATCGTAACATCACTTTCTGACATACTGAAAATTTCAAGGGTGCCACCCACACGTTCGTGACAGATACATTACACATGAGACGTGTTTCTGCGCGATGTGTTCCAAGATTGTTGATTCCCGAACAAAAGGACATTCGCATGCAGTTAAAGTTGATGCTAGAGGAAGATCCGGAGTTTCTTTCAAACGTAATCACTGCTGATGAAACTTGGCTACATCATTTTGATCCTGAGAGCAAACAGCAAAGCTCAGTGTGGAAATCTCCTTCATCACCAACCCCGAAAGCAAAAGAGGTTGCTTCTTCTGGGAAAGTTATGGTCATCTCATTCTTTGTTATTCATGGAATGGTTTATCAGCATGTTGTACCTGCACACACATCAGTAACTGGACAGTACTACAGGGATATCCTGAAAACATTGTAAGTCCATATCAGGCGCAAAAGACCACATTTCCATGAAACAGGGTGTTTGCTGCACCACGATAATGCGCGGCTGTATATTGCCAAATTGTTGCTGAATATCTTGCAAAAATCAACGTGAAGTGCATCCCTCACCCTCCCTATAGTCCGGATTTAGCCCCAGGTGACATTTTATGTGCCCTAACTTGAACACACGCGTTCGTGGGAGACATTATCCATCATCAGAAGCAGTGGTGAAGGCTGCGGAGGCGATTTTGAAGGATATCTCAAAATGGTTTCCAGCATGTCTTTGAAGACTGGCAGTAACGCTGGAACAAGTACATCGCATTCAGCGGAGGCTATTTTGAGAAGAACCATCAAAATTATGAAGATGAGTAAAGGTACGTTGTCAAAAATATTTGTGATCATTCTTTATTGAACATCCCTGGTGTATAATAATTTACCTACACATCTATTTTTCTTTTCTCCCATCCCTGTTCACATGCGTATTGCCAATATCTCCTTGCTCACACTGTCCCATTTGTTATCCCATATTTTCTCCTGCAATTTGTTAACTCCTTACATTCTATCAGGTAATGAACAGTGCTTTCTTCATCTCCACAAAATTCACATATACCTACCTCATTACTTCTCAACCCTTTTAGATATATTATTCCTACTCTCATCCAGTTTTGGCACATTGATCTATATATTTTCCCTACCCCATTCTGTCTTTAATTGCTTATAAGATTTCAAAGTTTTCTTTTCTTTTATACTTTCCCATTTCTCTTATTTATCTATCGTATATCTTGTACTCTGGTTCTCACTTCCTTCCAAAAACTGCTATGATTTTACTCCTATACTCTCCATAAATCTACCATGGCTACCTTCGATACCATTCTTTTCAATTCCGACCGTCATCTGTTTGTGTTCTTAATGCTTTTCTGTTACTTGATGCACAGATTCAATAATTCCCCTTTCTGTCCTTTAATACACTTATACCAGAATTTCAGTATTCTCTCAATTATTATTACTCTCCTTTTTGTATTATCCAACTCTCTTGATGCTGATTTTGACAGCTCTAGTAGTCCATACATCTGGTCTAATTGTACCCCATACGTGCAAAAATGAAATGTGTAGTGTTTAACGCCCACTTTTACTACATACGGCATCGCAGGCGGTGACACTGATGATACATGAGATGAACATGGAGCACCGATGGAATGAGATGGCGGGGGAAACCGGAGATCCCGGAGAAAACCTGCCCCAGCGCCGTGTTGTCCACCACAAATCCCACTTTGCGGTCGCCTGGGATCGAACCCGGGCCACCTTGGTGAGAGCCAAGCGGTCTAACCACTGAGCCACGGCGCGGCCTCCCATACGTGCACTACATACATTGTTCTGGCTTCAACGACCGCTTTATATATTCTTTCTAACCCCCCGTAGCGGAGGTGATCCGTCCCCTTCAGCTGCTGTGATGCAGGCGCTGTGGACCCCTAGCAGTCGTGGTACCTCTGACGTTACTAGAGGAACCTTAGGCCGAACTGCAGAGACCCTCCCGTAAGGGAGTTGTTCGGATTGGGCGGGACTTGAGGGGGCAGTGGTTCCCGTTACCCGTGGGAGATCGGGTACGTCTCCGGACGGGGTTGAGGGAAGCCATGAATATTACCGAGTACTAGCCTGCCTAGCTAGTAGAAGGTGTGCTAGATCACCAGGCGGCCCTACCGAGGTCATAGATAAATAGATAGATATGATTTATTTCCCAAGACAATACAAAGGTTTTATAGCAACGTCAAAAACACATACAAAAACTAACATTAACACATTACAAAAACATATTACTCTTATAAAACTCTGTAATACTGTACACAGGATTTGAGAGCAGTGTAGATTTAACTTTTCTTTTAAATAGCACTAGTGGCAGAACTTTGACATTGTTTGGAAGACTATTAAATAGATTTGAAGATATATATCGGAAGCCTTCCCATTTTGGAGTTGGCGCGCGTAAGTGGCGTATCCACTTCCATCCCGTCTTGAGTCCACAGGACCAGATGGGGGGGGGGCTTTTTATTCTCTAGGTCTTGTGGCCACGCCGTGGCTCAGTGGTTAGACCGCTTCGCTCTCACCAAGGCGGCCCGGGTTCGATCCCAGGTGACCGCAAAGTGAGATTTGTTGTGGACAACACGGCCCTGGGACAGGTTTTATCCGGGATCTCCGGTTTCCCCCGCCATCTCATTCCATCGGTGCTCCATCTTCATCTCATGTATCATCAGTGTCACCGCCTGCGGTGCCGTATGTAGTAAAAGCGGGCGTTAAACACTACACATTTCATTTTTTCTAGGTCTTGCCCTATGAAAAGCCGCACGGAAGCGCCGAGCGCCCTTCGGGGACAGCTCGGTAACTCCCTGGTCGTCAGAGGGGGGTCGGTCTTCACTCTGTGTGGATTACCCTGGAAGATACTCTCGCACTTAATA
Source organism: Mantis religiosa (assembly GCA_030765055.1). Taxonomy (NCBI): domain Eukaryota; kingdom Metazoa; phylum Arthropoda; class Insecta; order Mantodea; family Mantidae; genus Mantis; species Mantis religiosa. The sequence goes on along the minus strand of CM060947.1, from coordinate 263,928,499 downwards.
ATTCTTTCTAGCCATCTAACTGACATCTCCACTTTATGTTAACATATTCTTACCCCTGTCATTGCCACCCTACCATTAGCTATTCTCTTTAAAGTACCATTATTTTTATACTGTTTGCTGTTTATTCTTAGTCCCCAGTCAGCGCAAAATCTATAAATTTCCTCAAATGATTTTTGCAGACCTATTACAGAAATTGCTCCCATGTTAAGTCATCCGCGTACAATAAACCAGGGATCTCTCTGTTCATTCCTATTGAGCAATGGGCATTGCTTTCCTTAACCCTCTCTATTATGTCATCTATTAATAAAATGAATAGTATAGGATTCAATTTGTACCCCTTTCTTAAGCCTAACTTCTGTTCGGCCTCTTCCGATAGTACATTCAGCCCAACATCTTACTGTGAATTTCTATAAATGTTATCAATTTCGTTTATAAACTTCTCGCTCACCCCTTTAATATTTTAAACGTTAAAATCAAGAAACACAAGCTTTAATTACTTTAAAAGGGCTAAGAAACTATAAGCTAAGAGATAAAGGGTTTCGCTAAACTCAGTTACAATTAACTCATTAGCTCATGGCTGGAGCTCAAAATACAACACAATAGTAAAGAGATACGTCGGAGTTCAGATACGTCACCTGAGCCACCTACCCATTAACTTGCAATATAATCACCTCATCAAAATGACACTTCAAGCTAAGCCTTCAACCAGCAAATAATTGACAATCGCAGCGCCTACGTGTTAACTGCAGCCGGCTGTTTGGGAAACCCGAGGCAACAATGGGCAGGTTGAAATTGTTTCTATTAGTCATTTATTCAAAATCATGGTATCCACGATCACAAAACCAGTAGAGTATAATACATATTTGTAAAACATGTAACCAACACGGGGAAATATTTAAGGATCTGCCTTCTTTGCACTCACATTGGTACCAGTCTCACGTATTACTAAAACAACTTACTACACTTATTGATAAGCTTACACTTGTAACTACCTACATGAAGATTTGTGTGTCTTATACCTTATCGGATGATCAATGGGATGTTGTTCAGATGAGTACAGGGTACATAGAGCTTAGAGTTACCAGACATTCATCTTTCAGGATAAGAGAAAACCTCCAACGTTAAGTCATATCGCACGATGAATGAAATGATGTTCAAATGAGTACAGGGTACATAGAGCTTAGAGTTACCAGACATTCACCTTTCAGGACAAGAGAAAACCTCCAACGTTAAGTCATATCGGACGATGAATGAAATGATGTTCAAATGAGCACAGAGTACATAGAGCTTAGAACTACCAGACATTCATCTTTCAGGATAAGAGAAAACCTCCAACGTTAAGTCATATCGGACGATGAATGAAATGATGTTCAAATGAGTACAGGGTACATAGAGCTTAGAGTTACCAGACATTCATCTTTCAGAATAAGAGAAAGTCTCCAACGTTAAGTCATACCGCACGATGGATGAAATGATGTTCAAATGAGTACAGGGTACATAGAGCTTAGAGTTATCAGATATTCATCTTTCAGGATAAGAGAATATCTCCAACGTTAAGTCATATCGGACGATGAATGAAATGATGTTCAAATGAGTACAGGGCTCATAGAGCTTAGAGTTACCAGACATTCATCTTTCAGGATAAGAGAAAACCTCCAACGTTAAGTCATATCGGACGATGAATGAAATGATGTTCAAATAAGTACAGGGTACATAGAGCTTAGAGTTACCAGACATTCATCTTTCAGCATAAGGGGAAAACCTCCAACGTTAAGTCATATCGGACGATGAATGAAATGATGTTTAAATGAGTACAGGGTACATAGAGCTTAGAGTTACCAGACATTTTTCTTTCACGATAAGGGAAAACCCCTTTCGATGCTCTAATAACATTTTTTTTCGGTGGTTTGCGACCTGAAATGTGACTTTAACTGACTTTGATGTGCAAAATTGAATTTTGCTTTCCAGTTTGATCTATCACATAAAGTTTCTCAAAAATCAATTTGAAATTATTGTATTTGTTGTAAAAGCACCTGCATTAGTAGCAAGATAAACACAGAAAGCACGTTCAAGAGCGGGAAGGTGTCACAGGACAGTGTTTTGTCAGTTGTAGAATTTAATGCCATGCAGCAAAATGGTTAAGCCCAAGCGGACAAATGCCGGGTGAACCGTAGTTCAAATTATGACTATGGCATTGGACATTTCAGTCTGGTTTTACCTCTCTAGACCTTTACAAATGCTTTTAAACAGAAGTAAATGGAATATTAATAGTTTGTAGAAGATATTTTTGAAAAATATGTAGGGAATTCATGAGATTGTAACATACTGAAACGTTTTTTGTTCAAATATAAGAGAAATTCATAAATAAACTTCTCAAATAAGTATTTCCCTAAGTTGTCTCTTAAATATCAGTGGTGAGAAAGTAGTTTTAACGCCCTTTGCTTTCAATTAGGTTCTATTTTCTGTTCTCGTTTCCCAATACGTTCTTCAGCTTGCTTCTTTTATGTTTTTAAACCCTTTATAATGGGCGCCCAAACCCGTCTTTGTTATTCCCCCCATCTTCTTGAGCCGATAAGAGAATGCTTGACACACATTTTCATATTTTCTCTTTAATTGGCGGAAAACTCGTAATATTCCGTTTCTTTTGTAGTACTTCAAATGTTTATGTTTACTCTTTCTTTTTTCCCTGACTTTAATGATAAAGATCATTATTGAGGCATATACAAAACCGTGATGCTGTAGACTGACAGGGTTTTCTTCCTAAGGGCTGAAATACATCGTTTTAAAGGAATTGTGAATCAAGAAGGGCTTTGTGGGCATGTGAAAATTATCAAGTAATGCGAGAATTAAATTGTATGAAAATTCAGTAGAAATTATGAACAGTTTAATAGAAAGGTGCATCTGAATACTCCAATTATATTTGACATTTTTATTTTGTATATGACAATTTTGTAACATTGCATTTAGCATATAAATTTTACTTTATATAGATTATGTTCAGAAAGTATTCCTGTATTCATTATGAAAGCTTAATTTTACTATCTTAAATGGTTATAAATTTAAAAATCAAAGTCAACACTAAAATACAAGGGGCGTCCAGAAAATAAGTTGTGTTCTATATATCTCCACCGCAGCGCTGCGATCGCAGTTCCGTACATGCGGGATAGACGCTCTGTATCAAGGAGAAGAAAGTGTGCCATTCTGCGATCGCTGTCAGCCACGTACGCTTTGTTGAGCTTGTTTACAATGTCGGTGTTGATTGAAAATCCCACCGTTTGTGAAATCAGATCGGTGATTCATTTTCTGCATGCTAGGAAAGTGAAACCAATTGAAATTTATCGGCAAATTTGCGATATCAAAAGGTGTTGTGTTTCTTCACGACAACGTACGACCACACACTGCAAATGCGATGAAAACAGGGATTTGGCTTGGACGTGTTTGACCACCGCCGGTACAGCCCTGACTTCGCTCTTAGCGACTTTCATTTGTTTTTACATCTCAAATCCTTCCTTGGTGATCAACACTTCAACAATGACGATAAGATGAAAGAAAATGTTTCCAGCTGGTTGAAGACACAGGCGGCAAACTTCTATGAAGAAAGTATACAAAAACTTGTACCTTGCTATGACAAATGCCTGCAAAATTTCTTCCTCCCTTATTCCCTTGCTCCCTCCCTACCTTTCTTTGGTTCTTTCTTTCTTTCTTTCTTCCTTTCTTCCTTCTTTCATTCCTTCCTTCCTTCCGTTCTTTCTTTCTTTCTTTCTTTCTTTCTTTCTTTCTTTCTTTCTTTCTTTCTTTCTTTCTTTCTTTCTTTCTTTCTTTCTTTCTTTCTTTCTTTCTTTCTTTCTTTCTTTCTTTCTTTCTTTCTTTCTTTCTTTCTTTCTTTCTTTCTTTCTT